>BGNK01002426.1:35514-102482 GCA_003297005.1 Symbiodinium sp. clade A Y106
GGGGTAGGGGGGGTGTGGCAGCCCTGCATCATGTATACAGAGTCTGCTGGGGTTTAGGTATTTGGGACTAACTGCTCGGAACAAAAGCATATCTAAGAACAGCGACAGAAAGGATGATAATGTCCACAAACCCGGACTCCTAAACTCCGAAATCCCTATCGCCCGTAAACCCTTAACCCCTGAACACTAACTAGCTCCTAAACCCTAAACCCCTGAACTCCAAAACCCAAACTAGCTCCTGCTCTTTCTTCGTTGCAGATGCCGGCCATGTATCATCTTCCGGCTCCTTCTTCGTGGCGCCTGGCTGTCCCAAAGACTTGAGCTGAGCACTTTAGGGTTTAGGGTTTAGGTGGGGGTTTCATTAATGACATTAACTAACTTAACGAGAAGAGAGCCAAATGCACATGCGAGTAAAACACGTCAATACGTGAGCTATTTGTAGCCCTTGTAGATCCTCGTATGAGGGGCACCCGGGGGTTTCGGGTGTATAGGGTTGAGATGAAAGATAGGGTGTCGGGTTCACAAGCTTAACGGGCTCATCCCAGCGGTCGGGTGTATGCCAGGCCTGCTAGGATATGGGGTTTGCGGATGGAACCCAGGAGAGCTAGGTTCCTTGCGGTGGCTCACCAACAGCGACATGTATTATGAACGTAGAAAAAGCCGACAACCTCACACCACAAAAACCGCGGTAAACTCTTAAACCCTATAAACCCTAAAACCCTAAATCGCTATTCTTTCTATTTTTGGTGGACTTCAGACTATGACTATCGGGCCGGGGTTCTTGGGGTTACGGTGTCTGTAGGATTAAGGGGTTAGGAGTTAGGGAAGGGATTAGGGATTTAAGGGTTTAGGGGTTTAGGAGTTAGGGAAGGGATTAGGGATTTAAGGGTTTAGGGTTTTAGGAGTTAGGGAAGGGATTAGGGATTTAAGGGTTTAGGTTTTAGGGATTTAGGGGTTTAGGATGGTTTAGCGTTTAGGTTTGAGGATAAGGGGTGTTAGGGCTCGGAGAGGGTGCTCGTGTTCAAGTCGCGGTGGAGAGAGAACTTTGCCAAGCCAAGGCTTGCGAGTTTCAACCGTGCCTGAAACCTCTGCAACTTCAAGCCTCTGAGCTTAAACAACGCAGCAGCAAAAGAGAAAAACGAACCACACATGCCTCATGAGGGGCTGGTTCATCTTCGAAACGCGGCGCCCTACTTTGTCAAGCTACGTTTAATTACTGACCTGAAAAGCCTTGAACCGCGAACGAGACCTCGGAGCACTACAAACCATAGAGACGCTAGTCCAGTGCCTTCCTCTTCATCGGTGATGTTGCCTTCGTCTCCTTTACCGCCGCTCCAGTCGTCTTAGTGCCAGGGATCTGTGGGCTTAGAATCCGAATCGTCCAAGTGGCAGCTGGAGGATCTGAGTGCGGAGTATGGCACACTAGGACAAACTACCCTACATACTAATAGTGAGCACTCAACGTCATATAAACATGGGTATAAAGACATACACGCACATGTGTTTAACTACATACATATCCAGATATACACATATACGCATACATGCAGGCAGACAGACCGACAGACATACAGACAGTTATGTAGAATAACAAACCGAAGGGCAAACGTAGAGACAGCCAGCCAGGCAGGCAGACGCACAGATACACGGAAACAACAAACAAACATACACAGGCATACGCACATATACACAATACTTACACATGCACATGCACACAGACACACATGCATGTATAGGTACATGCATACCCATGCACACAAACACACATATACCCATACACATACAGATACATATACGTACAAACGAACACATACAAACATGTACATACAAATACATACGCATACATGTGCATACATGCATAAATCCATATATATATATACACATATATATATGCATAAGCACATTCATGTACATAATATAGATATAGATGCAGATACAAATATGGACATAGATATAGATATAGATACAGGTCAAGATATAGATATAGATGTGAAGTTAGGTGAATATAAATACATAAATACATGTGTTTTTATGTATATATATATATATATATATATATATGTATATTTTTATACATAGATACAGATCTAGATATAGATACAGGTTTATATACATATATATATATATATATAGATGCAGACATAGATATAGATATGGATCTAGATATAGATGTAGCCGCTACAGTATTTCAGATATCGATATAGATATAGTCTATTATGCACATGTATAGACACACATACCCGCACTGTACAGCCTGTACTGATGTTCTGCAGGGCACTCAAATCGGAAATGTTCAAGACAAAACATGAAAAGGAAGCTAGTGTGCCGTCAAGTCCAATCCAATGAACTTGTAGTGCCCGACATCTGCACCACGCCGCAAAGAAGTGATCAGGCCGATCTTCAATGCGAAACACCCTAAACCCTAAACCCTCAGCCCCAAATCCCAACCCCGAGCTCTGCCGTCGAATGTCACTTCTTGTGCCACCACGGTCCACCACCGCCGGAGTCGTGGCGGCCACGTCGAGAATCCGAAGCACCGCCAAATCGTCCCCCCTTTCCTACAAGCGAGGAGGGACTGGTTTCAGGGTTTGCAGTTTACGTACGGGTTGGGCTTCCGGGGTTTGAGGGGGTCCAGAGCTCAAGGGAATTGGGTGCAGTGCTGTCGGCGTTTAGCATCTGTGGGCCGAAGGCCATCGTCTTGGCATGAAACATGCGGGACTATTGCAAAAGTAAGCGAAACATGTGCAAAACCGCAAACTCTAGACACACTGTTGAACTCAACTCTAAATGCCAATTTTTGTGTCTGATGCGCTTGGGCAGGGTGGTGAACGTTAGAGGAACCAACTGTAGTCTCACGGTTTCGGCTTACCCTGAACCCTACATCTTCGAAAGCTCGGCTCAGGCAGCCAGAGGATGCGGAGGAGCAACTGTAAACCCTTGCCGGTCATCCAACACAACAAACCCCGCCCCCTAGACCCTGAACCCTCGACCCCTAAGCCTAAACCCTAAACCTTAAAACAACAAACCTCTCGACCCTAAACCCTTTTGCCAAAACGCCCCGAAGCCACCTGAAGCTTCCAAGCTGTCGAATGATCATGGTCAGGGTTTATGGTTTAGGGATGTAGGGCTTTGGGATTAGGACTCAGGGATTGGGGTCTCGGGCCAAAAATGGGAGACTTGTGATTTTTGAGATCTTCAGGATTATTTTTTTCGATGGGGATATGCTTACATAGAAGCAGGCATGCTACATGCTCTAAGATGACGAAACTGAATTGGTTGTTGTTGCCCTTGTCAGTTGCTTTCGTCATTAGTATTACTATCTTCAAGTTCGAAGTGACCGGCCAAACACAAAGCCTCTATAAATCCTGAAGACACTCTGAAGGAATTCCTCAAAGGGAACCCTAAATGCCAAAGCCCTGCTATGGCTTTGGTTGTCATGACCGTAACCAGGCTGGGTGTCCTTGGTTGCGGCTCGGATGGACCCGGATCACGACTCGTCCTTGATCATCCTGTACGGTTCACAAAGTACAGCAACCGGGTTTAAGGTTTAGAATGTTTTGGGCTTAGGGCTTAGGGCTTTTTCGGGTTCGAGGTTGAGGATTCAAGACTTTGGGTTTCAGGCTTGCTCAGAGTCGCCTTGGCCTGAAGCGCAAGCCCAACAGGAAATTTCGCAATCTCCATGTAAGGGGCGGACTCCAGGTTTGAAAGTCCTGAAGTGACCCTAAACCCTGAACCTTAAACCCTAAACCTCTAGATCCTAAACCGCATAAATCCTAAACACTACACCCAGGGCGTGTCGTAAGGGTCATTGAATCTTGAGGGCTAGGAGGCCTGTGGGTTTTAGGGCGCACGGCTCATGCATTCGGGGTTTGGGGAGTTTTGGGTTTAGGGTTTCGTTGTCTAAACCCTGAAACCCTGAATCCTAAAGCTCGAAGCCACAAACCCTAAAACTCTAAAGCCCTGATTCTGCAGGGATTAACATCAAACCCTAAACCCTAAACCCGAATTAAAGCCCTGGTTCTTTTGCTGGACTTGTCGGACTTGGGGGATTCGAGCTCAGTGTGCACCTTAGGGTTCAGGCCTGTTGACCCCCAGGATTCCCGTAAGCATGGGGGCCGTCATTCCCCAAACCTAAACTAGTTCATGCTTGGGGTAGTATGGATAGTATGAACCACTTTGAATATTGAGTTTAAGTACCTATGAAAAAATCAGACATGTTGCCCAAACATGACAAAGAAACCGCTGAATCCTCGAAAGCCAGAGCCCTAAAACACAAGCGCGACATCCCCATGCAAGGCCCCAAGTCCACAAACTTGAACTTAGTTGCTGAGTTCAGAAGCCCCCAAAAGTGTACACTTTCAGTCTTATAGTGGGTAATATTATCCCAACAGTGTAAAGTGCATCCACTCAGCTACTAAGTGAAGCGAGCCCTTTAGCAAAACTCCATCTGCCCACCTCTGACATGGAGTAGCGGAGGGTGCGGGAGGCTTGGTCTTGGAACATGTGAGCCTTGGGGCGTCTTCCCAAAGACCCCAATATCCTTTAATTAAGGAATATACGGACATTAGGATCCCTACCATAATTTAAGGTATATTCCTTAATTAAGGGATATTGAAGTCTCTGGGTTCCAGTCTGTCTGTCGTTTGTCCTATGTTGGCGGGTTTAAGGTTGGAGGGTTCAGGGTTGCACTTTGGGGTGGTTTGTCTAAGCTTGCAAGATCGAGGGTTCTACGCTCAAGGTCTCAGGCTTAGATTGGGGGCTGAGGGCTTTGGGCTGAATTTCCTCAGGGTTTTCAGGTGTGAGACTCGGAGTTTACGTGTCGTTTGATGTTGCAGCTTGCGTGTCAACTGTAGAGCATTTCCACAAGAATCCAGAATTAAAGAATCCTACCACCGCTCCCCCCACCCCCTCGCACAGTAAATGTCCTGAAACGGTAAGTTTTGTTGAGGTTCCGTGTCAAAAATGAATCCACAGCGCCTTTGGAGTAAAGGTTGTATGGATGTTTAATTATACAGCAACTATTTTCGGAACGCTAACGAAAAAATGTTCTGGTCTAGGGTTTAGGGTGTGGGGTTTGCCGTTTAGGGCATTAATTTTGCATACACCTGTCGTAGTTAGTGTGTCGTTCTGTCTTGCGGCACTCTACTGGAGGGCCGCGGAGTCTACAATGTTGACAGCAAGAATTAGCATTGTCAACTCTTTAGGCCCCTCTATGATCCAATGCCAGTGCCAATACCACAGCTTTCTCAACAAGCCTAAAGCCCATACCTACAAACCCCCAATCCACAATCGGTAGCAATGTCCAGGCTAGATGCGGAGCAAGTTTTGGTTAACAAGCTCGCCTCAAACCCTAAATTATGAAGCCTAAACCTAAACCGCCTAAAGCCAACTCCCAAACATTCAATCCGAACTAAACCCGGAGCCCTGCGCTGATGGCCTGGACTGCATCAATGATGAGCTGGTGCGTAAGGCCTTCATGCAGATTGAGGGAAGTCGAGCCTTTGAAAAGAGCTTGTTAGCTTGGGCTTTTTGGCTTTGGGTTTAGGCCTTGGGGTTATGGGTGTTTGCCGGGGTTCTAGCTTTGTGGTGAGGATTGAGGCTATGGATTTGGGGTATAAAGGCCCGAGCAACGACTCGCTCAGGTTAATTATGATCTTCTCTGGTTGGAATGAGCTGGGTTCTTGTTCAGGAACTTGTGTCAAGCTACCATGCCCTATGCCTGCTGTGCGTCCTTGGGGGGGTTGGGGCTACTCTGAGATCCTTATGTTATGGTGAATGAACTTGAGCTCCCTTACCATGAGCACACTGACAACCCTCACAAGACTGCAGACTCTAGAAGGATACCAAATTAATGAAGCAACTAACAAAGCCTTTAATCTACCAGAACCTTGATGCTGCAGATTCCCCTAGCTCATGTTCTGCTGAATGCTTGTGCAAGTTAGAGTTCGATGCCACCTAGGTTTGAAATCATGACAACAAACAGCATGCCAGCCAGGTTCAGGATGCATCACCCCAGCCTTCGTTACCTGAGCCCTAAACCCTTGAAGGAACCCTCAAGAGAACGCCAACCCTAAACCCTAGACCCTAGACCCTAAACCCTGAACCATAAAGGAGCCCGAATTTCGCAAGCCTCCGACCCTGCCTTGACGCTCACCCCAGACTTCCATCAAGTTGTCGAGCGAGAACTTCCCATCCTCCATTGCAGAGGCCACGCGATGGTTCAGGGCAGTGGGGGCCCAGAGCTGGCCTCGTCGAGTTTAGGGTAGGGCTTAAGCGAGCTTCCCTAAACCCTAGACTTCGGGTTTAGGGTTTTTAGTCGGGATTGAAGGCTTTATTAATGCGGTCAAAGCAAGGGCATGGTTGAAGCAACGCGCCACACACACATAAAAGGCAACCCTAGCTTAACCCTGCTGCTGAACTACTACACCCTATGCTTCTAGGTTCCCCAGTAGCTCCTTAATAATAAGGGTACCCTTTTTCCTACTATTCGGTTTTAATAAGAGAACCCAAAAGAAAAAGGGTAAAAGGGTACTACTGGAGAACCTATGCTTAGGCGCTGAGTGCTGGGCCTTGAGCCCTCAACCCTAAACCTGAAACCCCAAACCCTAACCTTACGCCCTGAACCGCACACCCTGAACCCTCATCCCTTAGCCTAAACGGTTTAGGGTTTAGGGTTTAGGTTTTAGGGTTAAACCCCATAATCCCGAAACCTGAATCCCCAAAAACCTGAGAGCGAAGCCTGAACCACAAGAGGGTCCTCCACTTCCAGGCCCTGTGGTCGGTTTTTCCTTACCAGGGCCGACGGGGTATCTTTGGCTTAAAGCCACAGAAATAGAAGGTCAAACTTTCCGATTTCCTACTAAACTATAAGAGCCCAAAAAGTTTAAAGGTTGGGTATTGGGGATCTAAAGTTGGGAGTTAGTATATAGTAGAAGCCAGAAAGTTGGAACCTGTCTTTAGGAGGATTCGTGCTAGGATCCCTTATACTTTACCTTAAGGGCATGAGGAGAATGATGTTCCAACTTTCTGGCTTCTACTGTAGGGTTCAAGGGTTTAGGGTTTAGGTTCAGGCTTTTGGAGTTTAGGGGTTTAGGGGTTTGGGGTTTCGGCTCTCGGGTTTAGGGTCTTGGGTTCAGAGGTTTCGGGTTCAAGGGTAGGGTTTAACATTGGGACAGAACTTCGGGCTTTTGAGACCCAAAGATTCGCACTGCTGGCCCTTAACAAAGTTCCGTAGGTTTGAGGCCCAGAAACTCCAATATCTGTAAGTCATTAAGGAATATGCCTTAAATCACATTAGGATCCGGACTATAATAATACTATAATATAAGGTATATTCCTGAATTAAGGGATATTAGAGTCTCTGAGGGGCGGGGCAGGCTTGAGGAATTCGGGCTCGCGGGCTTCAAGGCGTGGGGGACTGAGGGCTGTACGGTGCAGTGGGGCTTCGTTGCTTCAAGCTTCAGGGGTAGGGGTTTAGGGTTTTTTTAAAGTTGTACTGCACCCTTTCTCCGAAAGAAGCGCTGGCATTTTGCCCTCAGGCTTCAAGGTTAGGGTTTAAGACTTAGGGTTTAAGGTTTAGAGTTTAGGGTTTAAGCTTTAGGGGTTGAGGTTTACGGATTCAGCTTCAGAGACCCAGGGCTTTGGAGGTTGCATGTTCTTTTGCTCCGGGTTGGATGTTTCGGTGAAGGCTTCGGGGGTGAACTTGACGGAAGCTGGACGGAACCCCGAAGTCTGAATCTCAGAGCCTGAACCCTAAAGACCTCATACTCCTCACCCCTAAACCCCAAACCCTAAACCCTCAACCCATAACCCCGGAATCCCAAACCCACGAAGTGCTTTTGGCAAGTATCTCGTACCGGACCATGCCACAAAGAGCCTGAGCCCCGTGGGTTCTAGCAGCTGAAGCTTTGGATTCTTGGGGTTTTGGGATTCAAGGTTGAGTCTTTGTTGTTCTGGCTTATGGGGCGATTTGGATTTCCGGCTTTTGTTTCTAAGTCTTCGTGTAGCCGCCAAGAGCCTTTGACATCCAACTCTAGACCCTGAAGCCCTGAGCCCTACCTGGGGAGCCCAATACCGCTTTATTAAGTACTAACGGTCTATCTTCAATCAAAACATCAACGTCACCAAATTTTAGACATTTCCTTCATCAAGGATAGTGGGCTCTCTGGCTACATCCCTGCATCCAGCCACGTTTCTTTGGCCGGGTAACGGTAGGGTGTCTGGATTTTAGGGCTTACGGCCTAAAGTTGCGGGTTTCAAGCGCGGTTTCGGTAGCTATATCCTACCCTGAACCGGGCCCAGAAGACCCGAAGCAAAACTACCCACGAGCCACGAAGCACCCTCAAACTACATATGCTCATACCCAAAAACTCCTGCGAGCCAAACCCGGAAGCTCAAAAGCAAAATCCGAAACTCCTACGCCCCAAGGTCCCAAACTTTAGCGGAACAGTTGAGAGTCCCTAATTACAACAGGCTTAAATTGATTTGCACTACAATTTCCAAATTCCTACTTCCTGGTCCGGCAGCCTGAAACTCCGCAATTCCTAATTCCTGACTCAGAGGAGCATGGGACTAAGTCAGTCGTTTAAAGTTGGATTTGGAAGTTGGAAGTTGGATGGCCGCAGTTATGTAGTGTACCTATAACTCCACTTGTGACCTACTTCCGAATCCCCCCTGAACCTTAAACCCCGAACTAAATACTCAATCCCAACCGCAAAGCCTTGAATTTTCACACCCCGTCCCTGACTTACTAAACCCAAACTTGTACACAGCCCTCATGAACTTGCTGGAAGAATCCTCACAGGAAGCTACTTACTCTCTCCCCTGATCCTTTGAGCACCCTATCGAGGCTAAACGCCTGACCCTTGAAGTAAAGCCCACTCCCTAAACTTAAAACCCCTAAATCCCAAACCCTAAACCTCTCTTACCTATTATAATTCAAACTCTAATGACCTTCGTCGGCCAAGGCCAGACGTTCGTCGGCAACGGCCAAAGCCAAAATTCGTCGGCCAAGGCCAAAGTTGGCCACGGCCAAACGGCCAAGGCCAAAATTCATCGGCCAAGGCCAAACTTCGTCGGCCAAGGCCAAAATTCGTTGGCCAAGGTCAAACATTCGTCGGCCAAGGCCAGAATTCGTCGGCCAAGGCCCGAATTCCTGTTCCGTCTAGGGTTCTGTTAGGATTCCAGTAGCATACAGTAGTAGCTTACAGTAGGCTGTAAGGTCTAGCCGCAACAGTTGAAAATCTGTGGCTCCTCAGCAGAGCAAGTAGCTTACAGTAGTCTCTAAAGCATCAAAGGTCTAACCGCAAAAGTGGAAAATCTGTGGCTCCTCATCAAATCCAGTAGCTTGCAGTAGTCTCTAAATTCTTACAGCAGTCTCTAAGCCTCAAAGGTCTAACCGCAAGAGTTGCAAATTTGTGGTTCAGCAAAGCCAGTAGCTTACAGTAGTCTCTAAAGCCTCAAAGGTCTAACCGCCAAAGTTGAAAATTTGTGGGTCCTCAGCAACGCAAGTAGCTCACAGTAGTCTCTAAAGCATCGAAGGTCTAACCGCAAAAGTTGAAAATTTCTGGGTCCTCAGCAGAGCCAATAGCTGAAAGTAGTCTCTAAAGCCTGAAAGGTCTAACTGCCAAAGTTGAAAGTTTGTCGGTTTTCGGCAGAGCAAGTTGCTTGCAGTAGTCTCTAAAGCTTCAAAGGTCAAAACGCAAAAGTTGAAAATTTGTGGGTCTTCAGCAGAGCCAGTAGCTTACAGGAGTCTCTAAAGCCGGAAAGGTCTAACCGCCAAAGTTAAAAATTTGTCGGTTTTCAGCAGAGCACGTAGCTTACAGTAGTCTCTAAAGCCTCAAAGGTCTAACCGCAAAAGTTGAAAATTTGTGGGTCCTCAGCAGAGCCAGTAGCTTACAGTAGTCGCTGAAGCTCGATCAACAAGGTTAAATAACACTGCTGCGTACCAGGAACGGTAACCAAAACATCTTTAGCTTACGCATCAACCAACAAGGCTTATAAGAAAATAAATTGTGTAGCAATAAAGACGGCAGGTGAAGCGTACAGTTTTGTGGTTTAACCTACTGACGAACAAGCATTACAACAACATCAAATTGTGGAGTGAAACACAGTGACTAAGTTAAGGTTTAGAACGTACAATCGCGTTGAGAATGTTAAGGGATTCTTGGGTGGGTGGGTGTTATTTACAAGTTGTACATATACCTGTGCTATAAAACTTCCCGGTCCGGACCTGCTGAACCCTAAACCCTAAACCTCTAAACCCTAGACCCCTAAAACCTAAACCCCTACATCCCAAACCCTAAACCTCTAAACCCCAAAGCCTAAACCTCTAAACCCCGGCGTCTCTCTGGCAAGGCACGGAAGAAATGCGCCGGGTGTTTAAGCCGGCGACGGGTGACCTGGATCTGCCGCGGTCCTGAAGGCAAGGTTTAGGGTTTAGGGGTTTAGGGTTTAAGGGTTTCAGGGTTTAAGGGTTTAAGGGTTTAGGGTTTAGGGTTTAAGGGTTTAGGGTTTAGGGTTTAGGGTTTAAGGGTTTAGGGTTTAAGGGTTTAGGGTTTAGGGTTTAAGGGTTTAAGGGTTTAAGGGTTTAGGGTTCAGGGTTTAGGGATTAGGGTTCAGGATTTTATCGCATGGTTTGGCTCGGTATATGTTGGTGTTTTTTAGTATTTCCCACTGTATATATCTGTAGCAGATTGATCTTGAAGTGACCGTGTTCTTATAGCGTATTTACAGCATAGAACGATATAAATGTGTATCTAAATGGATATAACGGAATGTTCGTAGCATACCCTAGTAGACTGTCGAATATACAAGTGTCTAGGGACTACACGAATTTAAGCATGTCAGAATTTCAAAATTATCCTAACCTTCGGGATGTTGCGCTTGTCGGCTTACCGGGTTGAGGTTTCAGGCAGTGGTGGGGTTTAAGGGTTTAGGGGTTAGGGATGTTTAGGGTTTAGGGTTCAAGGTCTGTAGGGCTTATGGGCTTTGGGTTTAAACTATATTTTGCTGGGGCGAGAGGGGG
Source organism: Symbiodinium sp. clade A Y106 (assembly GCA_003297005.1). Classification (NCBI taxonomy): domain Eukaryota; class Dinophyceae; order Suessiales; family Symbiodiniaceae; genus Symbiodinium; species Symbiodinium sp. clade A. The sequence continues at coordinate 46,541 of BGNK01002426.1, forward strand.
GGTGGGGGGTGTTAAGCTGCTATCCGGTGCCATAGGTCCGAAAGTCTTAGGCGGGAAATGTAAGTTTTCGGGACGGTCTTGGAGCTTAAAGGGTTTAGAATTTGCGACTTTGGCGACTATCGGACTTGCCTCTTCCACTACCCATAGAGCTCCTGCAGTGCTCGAATCGCAAGGCTTTAAGGACGCAGGGCTTACTTAAAGGATCATGGGACTGAGCAACTATGGCTATAAAAAGGTTAACTTTACTTTGAATAGCTTTAAAGCCCTAAACAAGATACTCATATCGTTACTTGCTATAGTTACCATAGTCCCATGATCCCCCATGTAAGGCTCAACAGAAGTGCCTTGGCTTAGGCCAAGCTGTAGCCGCAAGCTCTGCCACCGTACGACTTTGTTGGGAGACTGATGCAAGTGATCTCTCCGTGACAAAGCACCACAGCATCTGAGGGCCCAGTAGAACTACAATAATTATTAAGGCTCCGCACACAATCAGTACCTTCTCTGGCGGCCGCTCAACCCTGAACCCCCGACAGCATGTCCTGGCGTGGCATGGTTTCCAAAGCGCTGTGCGGCAAGCAAGCAAAGACGGCAGCAATGAATCAAGGATCTTGGGCAACTTCTCAGAGAAGCCCTAGATAATTTTCCTGCCAACGCAGTTAGATCCTCCTGAGATTTTTGCCATCCTGAAGACTTATCCAACGAAAGTCTTTGAGCCCAAATCACTCCCGAATCCTATGGAGCACTGTGTTGCGAGCCAGAAAACGTCCAGCAACATCAAAGCTCATGATCGGCGTTTTGTTGGCGTTGGGGTCTAGGGTTGAGGGGTTGAGGCTAATGAAACTCAGGTTATATCGGATTTCATATGTAAAGTCATACAGTAACATTGCACATTATGTTATGGACTTGAGGGTTTGAGGGTTTGGGTAGGGATGTTCTGAAGAGTGTAGGCTCGGAGTTTGCTCAGGATGCCGGCTCCCTATAGCCATACCTAGGGACGTGCTTCTGTTAGGGGCCGTAAAAATGTTTGCTTTTTGTGGGGCGTGAAGGTATGTTATATAGTGATTATACTAAGGACCCCTAAGGGAAGCATCACAAAAAACTATCCCCCTATAACTATATAATCTGCTTCTCTTGATTCAGGCATGGCGGTACGTACCCACAGAGCTGGATAGCGACCATGTCCCCTAACCAACAACACCCTGAACCCTAAGCCCTAAAACCTGAACCCCACACCCTAAACCCTGAAACCTAAACCTTCTAGCCACTGAGGGCCAACCCGGAGCTCCCTTGAACTCCCTCAGCTCCGCAGCCCGAACCGCACCATTAAAATAAAGAGAATGTCAATGTGGGAGTTTCCGAATATTAGGGGTACCTTATTTTGGGGCCCTTTCGGAAACTCCCATGTAACATGTAGATCCGTGATACAACAAACACCTTCTCCGCCTTCAAGGCTACACCCTGCATTGTATGTTAAAGGCTACCTGCTCAGCTACTAAGGAAAAGCTCGTCGTCAAGCACATGGGAATGAGGAGGCTCGGGGGAAGAAACTTAATTAATTCTGTTTACAGTTTAGGGCCTAGGAACTAGATGCAATACTGAATGTGAATCTGCCGAATCCTGAACCACTTCATGTTGTTGGTCCCTAGCACCGCGACTTTTCTCCAAGAAATCATTGTGCACTGTGTCTGGCACCATTTCGAACATCGCGCCGCTTCCCCAGCTAGGAGCACTGTAGGCGGAGGCAGGCAGGCCACAGCAAAGTAGAAAAATTAAATCTCAGTCCCCCTAAACGTACCCGAAACGCAAAGCCGGAATTTCTGAAACAACTCCCAAGTGCCAAAACCGTATCCTGCCTCAGTCCTGCTGGACAAGAGGTCACGGTCTCAGCAGAGCTCCCGTGGAAGACCTGGGGGTGGCCTGCTGAGAGCACTCAGATCTACCACTTTGCGCCCCCAACTCGCAGTACCTTCAGAGAGAATGCAGCCCTATAGAGTCCGAATCTCGATTTCGACATGCTAAGCTGGGACGCCACTCATAGCACTTCACACCGCCATGGAAGAGGGTGAAGCATGAAGCGTCTGGGAAAGCGAACTACTCCCCAGGTACCTTCTGGAAAAAGCTTGCCCGCACATGTCGGCATCTTGCTCACTTGTTCCCGCCTCAGGTTCGGAGTCATCATTGTCTTCCCCTAAGGGTCCAAAGGACCCAATAATCAGGTACTTGGGTTTAGGATAGTAGTTAAGTAGCTCAATATTTAAGAGAGTATATGATTATTAGGTACTTGGACCCTTAGGGTTCTTGAGGACACGAGATTTCAGAGCAAGGTTTCGGGCCCGCGGCCTAGGCGGCAACAGAGCTGCGAAGATCAAAGCTACAAGGGGACAGTATCATATAATGTCTTGGAAACTACCCACGGGCTCCATTGTAGTTCCTTTTTGGGTTTACCTAACAGGATCCTAAATTTAAGCCACAAACAGGAAGGACTATGGAGCCTATGGGTAATTATGCAGAGAATATCTGGACCCTGGCGTTAGTAAGCCGAAGCTGTGAATCCAAAACTGTCGGGAACCTTGCACCCTGAACGGTGAGACGACAACCGTAAATTTAAAAATGAGGCCCTGTGAGTCCTAAACTCCATCACATAGGGGCCTTAATAATTCGAATGGGGTTTTGGGGCCCATTATACTACAATTATAATTAAGAAGGAACCCCCAACGTAGTACTGGTAATTATTTGGGCCCCCTGTACTATTATAAACCTTCGTTCTAGCTTGCAAAGTTCAGACAGCTCTCCACACCCACCCCAACATCCGACCCCTCTAGCTGCGTCCCCAGACCCCCGGGAGGATCTAGAAAGTAGATCCCCTAATTTGGGGGCCCTATACTACGAAGTTAGGGTACTTTATAGGAACCCCCATTAAGGGATCTATCCTCCCGGGGATCTGTGTCAGGCCTGTTTGCCAACCGCACCGTGGGCTCCGGAGTCTAAGGCGGACACGCATGGAACTGATCTGGTCCTCTGTCCAGACGCATGCGCAGTTTCCCTCGTACCCTACCTGACACCACCGAAATTCCTATGCTGCTGGGTTCTAAGCTGCAGCCTACAAGCCCAACGCTTTTTCTGGCCTGATCCCGTAATTGCTCGGAGTGTCTGAAGCAGGGATACCTACTTTAGACCCTAAATACGATTTCTAGGGGCGGTTTGATTAGAAAAGGGCTTTGGGGTGTGTTAAAGTCTAGTTATATTCAGGAGCCCTCAGAAATACTACTGGTACGTAGAAACCCCGGCCTCTACATTCAGATCTATCATCAGCCAGTCTTGCTTATATTAATCAACCAACTCCAGACTCGTGGATGCCTGGACTCGATGCCCCCTTCATCAAAAGAAGCTGTCAGATAGAAAATGTCAAATACAGGGGTCTTAATAATTAGAATAGGGTTTTGGGACCCATGATACTATACATATAATAAGGAACCTCCAAAATAGTATGGTAATTATTTAGGCCCCTATAGTGGCACTTTCTGCCTCGGTATCTTTTGGAACCCAATGTGCTCTCCTGCGAGAATTGATATTTTCACTTAGATGGTTTGGGTGTCAAGGCTTGCAGGTTCGGTGTGAGTTTGGGTGACTCTATGCAAGGGTCCCAATGCGATATTTACTCAAAGCTCGAAACTCCACACTCCCCGAATCTACATATGTAAGGTCCGAACGCATTTGGATCATACTCATGACGCGAAACCTTTCAAAGCCCTGTAAAAAGACCCACCTGAACACCCTGAAAAAAAAACAGAATACTAAACAACTCCCCAACCACAACATGCGCCAGCTCTCCTGCACTTTCTCCAGGTAAGGCCTTTTAGGGTTTAGGGTAAGGGCTTGGGTTTAAGGTTTCACAGTTTGGGGAGTTGTTTTTGGGTGGCTCAAAGGGAGCAATTAGGGGCTTGTCTGTGGAGAACAGGGCTTACTGAGCGACTGCAGGGTTCTAGATATGAGCCTCTCAATGATCAAGTTGCCAGCCTCACGAACCTCAACAACGCATCCTCGAGTGAATTCTTGTTTGGCATCGCTAAGGGGTTGAGGATTTGCGTATAGCATTCAAGGTGTTGAAGTAGAGCATTTTGCGTTTGGGCTTAGGGTCCGGTGCCTGTTGGTTCTTGGATTGGAGATTACGGCTGTTTGTTGCTGTTGGATTGAAGTTTCAGGTGGTAGTGCTTGTGTTTGTGTTTCTCCATCGTAGTGGTACTGTTGCTGCTGTTGTAGCTGTTGTCGCTGTCGCTGTGGTTGCAGTCGGGGTTGCGGTTGCGGTTGGGGTTGTGGTTGTTGTCGTTGCTGGTGTTGCGATGGCCGTTGCTGCCATTGTTGCTGTTGTGGCTGTTGTGGCTGTTGCTGCCGTTGTTACCGTCATTGCTGTGGTTGTGGTTGTGGTTGTGGTGGCGGTTGTGCTTGTTGTGGTTGCTGCTGCGGCTGTTGTTGTGGTGCTGGTGCAGGTCCGTACTCTGCTCTTTTTCGTGTCTTCGTGTTTGGGCCCAGAGACTCTCAGACATGAGCTCCAGGATGCTCAACGGTTTTCCACTTCTCGCGCCGACCTCCCTGGGACTCCAAGAAGCCCAGAGACTCCAATATCCCGGTCCCTTAATTAGGGAATATACCTTGAATCATATTAGGATCCCTACCATAATTTAAGGTATATTCCTTAATTAAGGGATATTGGAGTCTCTGTGAGACCCCAATCCAAGTCTGGAAATCATCCCCAAAAGACCCAAACACCGAAGCTTTAGTCTTTAGAGCGAAAATTCCTTAACCTTGAACCCTACACTACCCTACACTCTACCTAGTATCCCTAAACCCTACAGAATAGTTGGCTATGACCCCGTAATTAGAGGCTGTAACCCTTGAAGCAGTAATTAGGGTAGACCCTAAACCCTAAACCCTACACCCTAAACCCATCTCAGAATGCCTGGCTTGCTCGGCAACCTGGGCCGACATCTGCTTCATCACCTGCTGGGATTGAGGCTTCAGCATGGATGGGAGCAGGTGGCCCATGGGGCCACTGCCTAAGTTTAGGGTTTAGGGCTCAGGGGTTTAAATTTTAGGGTTTAGGGGTTCAGGGGTTTACGGTTCCGGTGGTGTTCCAGACAAGGAGAAACTTTAATCTTAAAGCCTTAAAGGCACATAATTACAGCGCGCAAGCTCCAAAAATGCTGAGCCGCAAAGCCTAAATGCTGGCAGTCAGGTAAAACGCACTTCCGGCTAAGCTCAAGTTCTAGGAAGTGTTCTGCAAGCACGACTTCATTATTCGCGGCAAATACAACGGAGACTCAGAGTTGGGGCTTTTAAGTTCCGGGCTCGAACGCTGCAGATGTAGGTTCAGGGTTTGGAGTGTGGATGTTGCCATCTGTCACTAAATACGAAACAAGAGAGATGATAAAGAATCTACAGAACGTCCTCGCATTGACTGGCTGATTGGTGGAAAACCTCCTCTGAATACCCGTTGTGCGTCTGGTGGCAGATTCTGCGCATGAGGCATGCTTTTACAGTGCAAGACCCAACACAACCAACCGATGGTTTCGCCCCAAGCCGCATGCCTTAAGCCCTGTCAACCCCCAAATCGCGCAAGCATCGTCTTGAGCCAACACTATGTCACTATGAGTGCCGATTTGAAAGCGGTAGGCTCGTGCCTGCGCAAGCTCTACACCTAAGCCCAAACTTCAAAATCTACCAAAAACGACAAGGATGAAATGCATTTGGCCCCAGGGATAGCATCACAACAACTATTCAAACACGAATACCTTGAGTACTGGACCTCTTTTCTACGACTCCAAAAGCAGTGCAGCCAGGTTGCAGGAGTAGCCTTCTCCTTAGCAGCCTTCCTTGGCAGGTCTAGGTTTCAGGGATTTAGGGTTCAGGGTTGTAGGATTTGAGGGTTTCTGAGTTAGAAAGTTTAGGGTTTAGGGTTTGAGGTGTTTTAGGTTTTGAGTCATTAAGAGTTGAGGGTCGAAGGTTTTGAAGTTGGAGGCCCAGGGTTCCCTCTCGGGTCATAAGAGGGGCTTAAGCTGTTAGCACTCTTAGACCTTTAGCAAAATCGTACCATGCTACCTGCAAAACCCTATCGTGCAACTGCTGGCATCTCTAGGTAATTGGTGTAGGTCCTTCGTCTAGGTTCCCAGCCGTGCTCGGCAAATCGAAGCTGCAATGGCAGCAAATACAGAAACAAGCGGCGAGGTACAGGTGCACCAACTTAATAATATGCGAAAACATAGATCGTAACAACATAAACACACACACACAGATATATATATATATATACATTCATATCTCTCTATCGATCTCACTCTTTCTCTGCTTTTATGACGACGACTCTGTGTGTGTGTGGATAAGCAGCCTTGGTGGCGGGACTAGGATGGCATTTTTCCTTGAGTGCTGTCAATGTTTCTGGTGGGCATGCTTCGGACATGCCGAAAAACCCTCTAAACCCTAAGCCCTAACAACCCTTTAATAAATACCTAAAACCCTAATTAAACCCTAGAATCCAAACCCCAATAACCCATTCGGAGCTGAGCGCAGAACGCGCTGTCTCCAAGACAAGGCCTGGACCAAGGGTTCACGGCGGGTTTAGAGGCTTTGGGTTGTGGGTTTGTTTGGGTTTAGGGTTTAAGGCTGTTTACGGTTTAAGGTTTTTTGGGTTTAGGGTTTAAGGCTGTTTAAGGTCTAAGGTTTTTTGGGTTTAGGGTATAAGACTGTCTCAGGCTTAGGGTTTTAAGGTTCGGCAGCTCCGGATCGAACAGTCTCTAGTCGGCTTCACTCTTGCGATCCCAGAAAAATACCCACCCACCCACCCACCCACCCAGGAACGGACCCTCACCATTAGGCAACCATACCCTATGGATCCCTTAAAGGAACCCCTATAGATCCCTGAAAGGAACCCCTATAGATACTATTAATCCTGGTGCTTAGATCCTAGTCCTAAACCCTAAAACCTGCATCCTGAAGCCTCGAGCTTAAATTTTGCACCATGGTCAGCGATATCTAGCAGCGCTTAAGCCCTATGATACAGATAGCCCTTAAACCTTAGGATGCGAACCACAGGCCCTGAACCTTAAACCCTAAACCCTAAACCCCTAAACCCTGAAACCTGCCCCCAAACCCTGAACCCTGGGCCTTCAACCCTGAACCCTGACCCTCGCCCTGAACCCTAAACCCTGCCGTATTCAATGAAGGGCCGGCCTGCGTTGAATATGGCTCTGTCTTAGTCGAATTTGGCAAAGACCCATATTCAACGAAGAAGTCGCCACATTCAACGAAGGGCCGGACTTTGTTGAATGTGGCGCTTCCTTCGTCGAATTTGGAAATTTCTTCGGCCTAGTTGAATATGACGATATTTTCTTGGAATTCGGCGATCTCTTCTTTGAACTTGGCGAAAAAGACCGAACAAAGCATATTCAACGAATGAATTAAGGCTTACAGACATGTGATAAAGAGTGCTTGGGGTTTAGGGTTTTAGGGTTTAGGGTTTGGGGGATAGCAGGATTTGTGGATTTTGAGGTGTAGGTGCTTGTGGGATTTCATGGTTCGGGCTTGGGGGTTTTGAGCCCCACTACATTCCCGTTCCCTGTATAACGCCATTTAGGGTTTGGGGTTTAATCTGCCCCAAAATTAAACACCCCGTCTTTTATCGATGAGGCGGGTTCCGGGGTTTGTGAAACGAAAACGCGACCCAGGCAGCAGTTGCATGTACCTGGGTGTCTGAACAGGACACCACTAGGGTAGCTTTTCAGTCTTCCTCAAAGCACGATACTATCCCCAGCAGTCGCAGAATGCATCCCATGTCAGGAACCACTCAGGCCTGAGCTGCTCCGCATTGTAGGCGCCGATGCCTGCGTCTGAGGATGAGTGATGTACTTAAAAGGTCATGGGACTTAGTAAATAGGGTTCTCCACATGCAAGGTAACTATACTTGCACTTTTACAGTACTTATATCCTGGTCCTTACTAAATCCCATGACCCTTTAAGTAGGATTGCGGGCTCTGGGTGCGGAGCTTTTTGGGTGCCAGCGTACTCCGGGTCTTGCGTTTCGGAGCACAGCTGAGAGCTCTTGGTTTTGGATGGAAGGATGGAAGGAGGAGCATGTCCCAACTGCAGCTGCTTTTGCGATATCTGCTGGCAGAAGCACGAGACATCGCAAGACAAGGGCTGCGGCAGAGTTACAAAACACAAGGTCAGATGCCCCACCCAGCCACATTGCGGTGTAATTTCAGCTTCTGACACAACGTCCGCGGAGTACAAGCACGCGTATAGGCACCAAAGCTTGGCATCGGCACAACTGATGCAAAGCCCCAGAATCCTACAGCGCAAACCAATGAATCCTGGAGGATAAGCCAGGCACAGTTCAAGCAAAGTGCTGACATCCAAACGACAGAACCCCGAACGCCACATACCACATCAATAATGAAAATGTCATGGCCCCATATCAATCAAAATTACCAATAGTGGGACCAATACTATTCGTTAGGTCAGGTCTCCTTCATATGAGTATTATCTATCTAACATACTCCGAAAACCCTGTTTAGGGATCCAAAAATCGAGCCTACAAGTCTCTTATAGAACGTTCACAAAACCCTCTTCCAATAATTCAGGCCCCCATAGGGTTTAGGGTTTAGGTTTCAGTGAAGGTCCAGTGCGCTGATCCGACGCCTGTGCCCACGATGAAAAGGAAGATCGAGCTGAGCATGGTTGTCGAAGAAAGAAAAAGACACCTCGGCTTATAGACTGGAGGATTGGCCTTGTGGTACCATGTACGGGGTCGAAAAAAAGGCCCACTGGGAGACCTCGATAGTAGAATTCGGCCAAGGAGCCCTCATACTTTTTGAAATTACCAAAGCCCATATATGACGGACTTATGCTACATGCCCTAGGTGCTGTCGCCGCGATACCTGCGCTGCTGCTCTTCCTCCTTTTCTACATCGCAGCATCAAAGTTTAGCTGGCTTAGGCTTGAATTACGAGGTCGGTGTGCTCGAAAGCCCAGTCAACCGTAAACCCGAAATTACCCCAAATCCCTATATATAGACCCTAAGACTCTAAAATCCTATAAACCCCCCAACTGCAATGTCCCTATAGACCCTAAAACTCTAAAACCCTATAAACCCCCAACTGCAATCAGGAAGCAGGAATGCCAAGCGCTCGGTCGCCGAAGAGCTTCGGGCAGCTGCTGAAGCCAAATGCTCGGATCGAAGGGCTCATGTCGGCTGATGTCTTGCTATGGTTTAGGGTTTAGGGTTTAGGGTTGGGTTTAGGGTTTAGGGTTTAGGGTTGGGTTTAGGGTTTAGGGTTTAGGGTTGGGTTTACAGTAGAAGCCAGAAAGTTGGAACATCATTATCCTCATGCCCTTAAGGTAAAGTATAAGGGATCCTAGCACTAATCCTCCTAAAGTCATGTTCCAACTTTCTGGCTTCTACTGTAGGGTTCTAGGGTTTAGTAGGGTTGAGGGTTCTCGCCTTTTGTAACGGTAGAGCGGGTCAGACGCAAAACTTGGGGTGTTTTGGGTCCGTCAAGCAAGAGCTGTGAGAGGATTTCGCTGGAATCTTCGGACGGAATACCGAGGCTCCTGCATTGCCGCATAGTTTAGCTCAGGCGTAGTATAAGGGCCCGAAGAACAATTTCAGTACGGATCTCAGGCGTAGTATAAGGGCCCGAAGAACAATTTCAGTACGGATTGGGCTTCTTCATCGCATAAACGTCAAATAATGACTCCCCATATCAGGGTTGAGATCTTCCGAGCTAGTGACGGTCTGGACCGAGAAAGTGGTGGGCCGTACCATAAACATCAAAGAATCCGAACAAAACACACAACGTGTCAAAGACACTTCTGATGCAGGGATAGTGGAAACAGGGTTTGAGGAACCCTTGCGAGTGTTTAGTCTTTTTGCAAAGTGGTCAGCATGTCCTCGGACGTGCCTTGAACGTGTTTTTTGCAGCGAAATCTGAATGCCAAACCCCGGACTATCACATTCGCAGACTGTCTCGACCCCTAGTTTGGATACCGAAGAAAGATACAAGTGCCTTGTTTGGAGTGATCCTCTTCGTCGCTGTGCTGTAGGCTCTTGTCAATAAGCGTCCATTGGGCTATGGGCTTCCACAAGGCGCTGCAGTTCTACTTACGATCGACGTCTTAAGTCGCCTCATTCGCCTGGCTGTTTCTTTTCTCCAAAGGGTCCAAGGAAGCAACGGCGCTGTACATGGCTGAACCCCTTGGCCCCACACGCTGCATAAGACATCAGCGTTAATCTTTAACCATCGAGCCCTAAACCCTCAATTTCAGTCCAACGCTGGAGCCCACTTGAGCACCAACAGCTCAACTTGAAGCCCTAAGACTTCAACCGCTAAACGACATCTCCAACATGTAAATCCCGACGAATCTTGATCATGAGTCCTCCGAAGGCCGATATCAACCCCCACTCTCATGCAAACACATACAAAACCAAACCAGGATAAAGGCAAGCAAAGCAAACCTGTCGGACCACCTGCCGTAATCTCAAAACCTGCAGCTAAGCATAACTTGAGGTTGAGGGTCGAACTTAAGAGTTACATGAGTTTCGTCCGAGTGTTGTTACTCCCAGAAAGCTTTAAAGGCCCCATCCAATCATCCAAGATCCAATTTGTGGCATGCCTAGAGTGCCCTGAACCCAAAGCCCTAAAAGCTTCCCCTAGAATCATGGCTACCCAGAGACTCCAATATCCCTTAATTAAGCAATATACCTTAAAATTATAGTAGGATCCCATATATGATTTACGGTATATTCCTTGATTTAGGGATACTGGAGGACGCAGGGGCTGAGGGCTTCGAGGCTTGGCGATTCGTCCAAAAGCCCTGCCTTAGGGACGAAATGAACCCTGAAAGGGTCAGGGTTTAGGGTTTAGGGTTGAGAGGTTTTAAGGGTTTAGGGTTTAGGGTTGAGAGGTTTTACGGGTTTAGGCTTTAGGGTTGAGAGGTTTTAAGGGTTTAGGGTTGAGAGGGTTTGAGCTTCATGTTCATATACCATACAGGGATTTAGAGTATAAGGGTATAGGGCCCTTACTTCTACGGGTCATTTGGTGTTCAAGGCGAGCCCTTAAACTGCAAGAGCCCTGAAACCTAAACCCCAAGACCTTATAAGAACATTACCTACCTAAACCCCAAGACCTTATAAGAACATTACCTGTGTTGTGAAACTGCGATCTGGTGCCTCAGCAGTCCCCAGAGAGCACAATACCCCGAAATACTTAAGTCAGGAATCTGGTGGGCTTTATGTCTTGTTGCGGGGCTCTTATGTATTGCTTAATTTCATGGGGTGTAAATACTCCTTCTTAAGGAATACATATACGGTACCTTAAACCATCATAGAGGGCTATTGCGCTCTGTAAGGAGACTCAGTCGAAGAGGGCCATGAGCCGATTGGTCGTCAAGCCTTTGGGCTTACTTGAAGGGGCTCCTTAAAGGATCTATAGGGTTCCTTAAGGGGATCTTTCGGGCTTAGGGGTGTAGAGTTTAGCGGTTTAGGGGTTTGGGCGTTGGGGCTTGCAGTCTAGGGGTTTGGGGGTTTAGGGTTTAGAGGTTTAGCATTTCGGGGTTTTTAGGGTTAGGTGAGGGCTTAGGGGTTTAGGGCTTCAGTGTGGGATTTGGGGAAAGGTTGACGCGGACACAATGCTCATGTATATAGCCATAAAGCTTTCAGAAAACTATAACCGTAACAATGTAATTATTACTTTGTGGGTTAACTGTATTTTCATGCCGGTTGACCGCGGTTGTTTGGATTTCGACCTGCTATGCAAATTTTTATCTGCACGTTGCATGTCATGAGTTTGCATGAAAACATGCAGGCAGCAACAGAACCATCTCAAGTTGCCAAGAATTTGGACTAGATAAGTTCATACAGTGCGATGGCAAATTTCAACTTGGCGCAAGACACAGTTCAACATTGAGAGCGATGAGGATTTTATGTTTGCAGCCTGCAGAAACCATAATCAGGAGCCCTAAAAGAGTAGGCTTTATGGGATACAAGCAGGGTTTAAGATTCTATTGGAGGCAAGCGTAAACATGAATTGAGGATTGACTGAAGTCTTCTGCGGCCCATCGGCGCTCAAGCATCGTTTATGGTCTATACCTACAATTGTAAGGTCGCTTTGGGGAACCAAATCTACACTTTAGGATCGTAGCCATAATCACCGGGGTCACCAGATAAAGGAACTACAATCGAGACTACAGGTGTACATGTACTATAGGGGCCTTGATGAGTAGAATAGGGTTTCGGGGCCCATGATACTGTATTGACAATAAGGAACCCCCAAAATAGTATTGGTAATTATTTGGACCCCTATAAGAATGGCCCTTGTAGTGGCCTTTATAGAACCCATTAAAGGAACCCTATTCTAATTATTAAGGCCCCTATAGTAAGCATCAACTTCACCTCAAGGCTGACCGGAAAATGTGCTGAGGACGCCACTCTCATCTTCGGCGGAGTACTCCGGCTCGGGAGGAGGCCTTTTCTTCGAATCAAGGGACTTCCGTAAGCCATTAGGGTTTAAAGGCTGTGGGGTTTAGGGTTTAGGGTGTAGGGTTTAGGGGGTAGGGTTTACTGTTGGAGGGTTCCAGAAAGATCTATACTTACACAAGATGGGCTTATACTACTTACTACAACTCCATGTCCGTGTCTTGATGTTGATGCTCCTGGATGACACGTGCCATCACCGCGTCTGTATAGACGAGCAGCTGAAGCAGCACAGGGTGGAGTCGTTTGGGCTCGTCGGGTCCGAAGTTTGGCGGTGTAAAATCGGCTTGAAAGTCTCAGCGTCGGGCCTTCTGCTGATCTACGGTGGCCTTGTCCATTGCCAAAAGCATCTCGCCAAGATGCTCATGGCAGCAACATCAGGAGGCTTCTCCGAGGCCGCCGAGGCTGCCGACAGTTTCCAGGACAAAAGCAATATTCAGAGTCTTGGCAAGTCAAAGTTCTGCAAAAAGTACTAAAAACCCGAAACCCTATACTACCTTAAACTGCCTTAAGCTCTATACACCCTAACTGCCCGAAGCCCTAAATCCTATGCCGTCGTCATCTCGCTTCTGGAACGCTAAGCCCAAAAGCGCTGAGCCTATTGCCATACACCTTTTGGTACGTTCACTGTTTCAACGGTTGAAACCATGGGCCCCCAGTATGTAACCCTGGGATCCTTATATACCTACTATATGCCCTACATAGACTCTTAAGGGTCCCTAGAACTCCCTCAGAAAGGCCTAGGGTCTATATTAGGGGCCCATACTTCTAACCTTATACTGTTGTTGCCCCTTTGTTGCTATGGCTGTCGATCTTCGGCCTTGTGTCTGGCCTGGTAGCATAGTGTAAGGGCCTGAATAATTAGAATAGGGTTTTGTGGTACATTAAAGTCCTAGGAATAAAATTGGTAACTATTTAGGCTTCTGCATTAGAAGCCTCAATCGTTGAGTGATCCTTTCCATCTTATTGCTGTACATGTCCGTGGGACATCTCCCGCAACATCTGTTTCTTGGGGAGAGGAGCTCGTCGCGAGCAAGATAGCCTCGGTTTCGGACACATGCAAGTTCCAGTTTCGTCTCCAAATCCCGAAACCTTAAATCCGAAATGCAACCCTAAACCCTGAACCCGGAATCGCTTAACCCTGAACACTCAACCAAGCATCTTAAACCCTAAACCCTGGAAGAAAGCCGAAGCCTGAAAGCCTAACCTTCTGCTCATGCCCGCAGTAAGGTCCCGACATGCCGCCCAAATCTCCAAGCTCGTCGTCCTCCTGAAGATTAGGGTTCGGCGCTTAGGGTTTTAGGACGTATGGTTTAGGGGTTATGGTTTAGGGATTCTGGCTTAGGTGGTTTATTGCTTTGTAGGTAGGTTGGTTCTCAAGCTCCGTTTTTTCGGAGCTTGGGGAAGAGTTCAACCAATCTTGAAAGTGAAAGTGCAGTCTGGTTGGGAAGGTGGTGGTCTGCCATCACCGGGTCAGGGCTGCGATCAGCCGTGGGCTAGCCGGAACTGCGAGAGAAATGGACCAGTATGTGGGAGAAGCGAGAAGTGCCGGGAGGGGGATGGGGACGTGTAGCAGCCTGACAAGCCACGGCAAAAGCAGTGGAACCGCAGTTGACAAGAGTTTTCGTCTTGAGCTCATATACAGATGCACTGTACCACCGACTGTTGCTTCGTCCATCGGGTGTCACACAGGGACCTGACTAAATAGAATAGGGCTTTGGGAGATAAGTATAGTATGCCTTTTATCGGGACTAAAGTGGATAGTATGCCTATTTACTCAGAACTTCCATCTTCTTGAAATTCTCCGAATCCATTGCAGGCTGAACCTCCACTGAGCGAAGACCCTCGTCTCCGAGGTCCTCCTCTACGTGCCCATCCGGTTCAGGATTCTCACCTGCGTCGATGTGGCACCAACACCAAAGCTGCTTCGGGTCAGGGTTAGGCTTTGGGGTTTAGGGTTAGGGGTTGGGGTTTAGGAGTTTAGGACTTTAGGGCAAGGGGTTGAGGGTATCAGCCGTATAGGGTTTGGGATCTCTTGGTTTTCAAAACCCGAAACCCCCAACTTCTCCAACTCCAGAGCCTGCCAGCGACATATCTGCCCTCATGGCATCCTGCCTTCACCAAGCACTCTCCACCCTTCGCGGACAAGAATCTCAGAAGCTTTCATATTGGGGGCTCCTGCTGCATGAAAGCCATCCATGACGTGATGTTTACGAAGCAGAAACGGACTTTCTCTGTTTTGTCTTGGCTAGCTGCCAGTCTTAACCAGTCTTAGCAACAAGGCTATCCATGAAGCAGGACGGCCTTCAGGGGCCTGCCCATACCATCCCATATTATAAAATCAAGAGCCTTCTCTCTACATCCGAAGCTGTAACACTCCACCTGATGGGACCGCAGAATCCAGGCCTGTAGCAACTACTACTGACGCACAAAAACTCACGATCCCACGATGGCTGGTTTTGAGACGCAAGAACATGACAATATTCTACTGATGTCAAACCAAGCCCAAACGCTAAAGCCAAATCCCATCTCAAACAAGGGTCGAGACTTAATTATTACCTGACCATGACCTACCATGAACAATGAGTCAATAACCACACAGGACATGCACAAAGAGTCCAATAACGAACATCTGCAGCCTTGACCCCGAGCCCTAAACCCTAAATCCCAAACCAAAGCCTGTAAAGTCGAACCTGAAGCCTTACCTTTGTACTAGCTGTTGTAAGGAAATCATCAGGAGGAGCCCTGAGCCTTCCTGTAATAACTTTCGTAAGAGATCATCAGAAGGAGCCCTTAAATCTTTTCAAAAACCTTTCGTAAAGAATCATCAGGAGAAACCCTAAATACGTTTTTATGGGGTTCAAGAAGCAGCAACTGAGCGGCTGAGTTTCCAAGCCCAAACAAGGTAAATCAACCTTTTCAACAATGGTAAGACTATATAAGCCTCGCAAGGTTAAAGGATACCTACTCAGCTACTAAGAGCCCCTGGTAGATCCCCTACAGATCCCTTAAAGGAACCCCTTACTGTATCGTACCCCTAAACCCCCAAAAAAGTTCCCTACCCCCCCCCCCCACAAAGCCAAAACCCCGAGATCCCGGTCCGGCCTGGATCTGGCGTCGGTGGGGGCTTGAAATGCTTCGAGGTGTCGATCCTGGGGGTTTGGGGTTTACGGTTTAGGGGTTAGGGGCGTAGGGGTTTCGAGGTTTAAGGGTTGAGGGGTTTATAGGGGTTAGGGGTTTAGGGTTTCAGGGTTTCGGAGTTTAGGGTTTCGGGGTTGGGGGTTTGGGGGTTGCAGGGTTTAGGGCTGCAGGGTTTAACGGTTTGGGGCTTTGAGGTTTCAGGGTTTTGGGGGTTTAGAGATTTAACGGTTTAGGGATTGAGGGTTTAAGGGGTTTTAGGGTTTCAGGGTTTTGTTTTTGGTTTGAAGGTTTAGAGGTTCAGGCGTTTCGGGCTTTAGGGGTTCGGTGTTTAGAGTTGCAAGCTTCCATCGATTCGACAGGGTGGTAAAAAGCGCCTTGAGGCCGTAAAGAAGGGCTTCGGTAATTTCTTCCTCTAAATCACACCAGGAAAACCTCCAATTAATTCCCCAGACCACAAAAACCTTGAGCCCACAAGCCTACAACCCTGAACGCAACACTCACAAACAGTATTTCCCTTAGATCTCACATTCCATGAGGGCCGCACTTCCCGTGCACCTTTTCGAAAGTGTCCTGCCGCATTTTCTCTGCGCGACGTCGAACAAACATTACAGCAGATGAGCCCTGTTTGAAGGGTCAGAGGGCTTGGTACCCGCAAACATAAGAAAAGTTCTGGTAAGGGTATCTCCCAACTCTCTGGGACTGCTGATCCTAAACCCCTTACCCTGCATCCGAAACCCAAACCCTACATCCAAAGCCTAGACCATTCTAACCAGTATAGAGACAAAATCGGGGTTCTGCTATTAACGATTGGGGCCCCTATAATACCACTTGCAAACCTCCTCGCCATTTGCTTCTAAGTCACATATTTCAGTCCCTTTGTAAGAAGGTTCTTGCTGATTGCAGACCCCCTGTGGCTGACTTCTGAACTCCTAAAGGTTAAACGTTTAGGGTCCTTATTATAGTTCATATAGAAACCCAGAAAAATAAAGTCCTACGAGCCAACCAGAAGAACGCCAATGCCGTACCAGGGTCCCTATGCTCGGGCACCCGGGCTTAACGCCGTAGTGTATGGGCTTGAATACACACAACAGGGTTTGAGGTAATCCAAAAGATGTGAGGTGAAGGATTCCAACCTGTACCGCGACAATGATTGCGCACCCTCCCTGATACGAAGCAGGTCTAGGCCCGGGCCCTCCAGCGCCACACTAAGCTGATTAATAGCCTTGATAATGCCGAAAAGGACGCCCTTACGCCTGCGGAAATCAGACGTTCCAACAGGGGCTTGATCCCCACCCCGGTTCACGTGTTTGGTGACCTTGTCAGATAGGCCCTCAGCAGCGTCCACCCGCTCAAACGCCGCCAAGAATTCGACCCACGTTGGCATGCTAACCGGGGAATCCAACAAAGTTGGGACACGGCCAATTGGCTCACCGATGACCGCTATGAGCCACAAGTGGAAGAGAATGCAGTGTTTTACCGAATTTCCGAATGCCCTGAACTGGGTTTGTTGGTATAGCAGAATTATAGCTTATGACGGGACCTCAGGGAACAAGATGAGTAATTGTGCCCCCCCCCCTCGGTTTGGTTTCACTTTACACTTGAGGTCTCAATAGACCTAGGTTTTTGGAGCTCCTCAATATAACTTCCATATACCAGCCCTGAAAGGGCGTAGAGGTTCCGGTCTGTGGAGCGCCACTCAGCCACCCCTCGCCCCAGAAAAAGGTAAGATAGAGGTTTGGGGATTTCCGGCTTCAGGGTTCTAATCCCCCTCAACTCCCGAGCCTCCCCAAACCCTAGACCCCTAAACCCCTACTTGAAGGGGCAGGGGACTTAGTAAGTTGGTTATAAGTATGGTTATAATTAGGGTAACTCCATTTAGGGCACTTATAACTCTACTTATAACCTACTTACTAAGTCCCCTGCCCCTTCAAGTAAACCCTAAGCCTAAAGCCCAGCACGCAAAAGTCCTTGGTCAACTTTCGAGCTTTCGTTGTCAAAGCCTGGCGGGAGCTTGGTGGCAAGGATCTCGGGAAAAACATATTAAGGTAGGAGGTAATGCTACTGCTACCGCTACCCCCATTGCTACTGCTTCTGCTACTGCTACGGCCACTGCCGCCGCGAAGGTCCAAGGCGAGAAATGTACGGGATTATGCGCTCTTACACCACGAGGTCCCCTGCTCGTGGGGGCTTCCGACATCACAGGCCGCCTACCGTAGTCAAGACCCAATCAAGGCCACGATTTTTTCGGAACAGACTGCGAAAACTCTTGTGGTTGGTTAACATAATTACTTTGTCAACTCATGCTCCCTAGCAATTGTACTCCTTGGGTCCAGCACCCCGCCACTAGCTGAGGCAAGCCTGCAAAAAAGACTGACACGACATGTGCATCAGTAGCGAAAAACACATAGACACAACACCTGATGCCACAATTCGAGTCCAGGGACCTAGGCAAATTTCCCTCAGCCTGTCTCAAGTAGAACTCAAGCAGGGACTAAAGATGTGCGAATCCAATCGTGGCAGTTTTAACAAATAGGGCGCTCTTCGGATCACGGACAGGAAAATAACACGCTTGGGATTGATGCTTTGGCAGAGGTGTCATGGGCTGAAGCTCATGATATCGGGCTGGCGGTAAGGAGTGCTCTGATTTGTCCAATCTGAAACATTCCACGGCCGGAATACTTTCGTGAATGGCTCTGCGTCCACGTAAGCACACCCGGTGTATAGGGAATGGACCGGAGACCATGCGACCGATTGCTGATAGACCAGATTCTGCCTGTAGCGATGCATTTAGGGTTTGGGGTTTAGGGTTTAGGAACATACTGTAGATGTCTTGGATGGATCATGGATGCAGAAGTAGGGCCATCAACTGTACCATACAACTGCGCGGGAACGCCATTGTAGCTACCCCAGAATTTCCGCAACAAGGGCTTCAAGGTTCTACCATGGTAGAGGAGATCTTCGCACCCAGCCTCCTGGACCTTGTCTGGGTGCTTCTTCAACTCCTTCGAGTACTTGGTCTTGATCTGGCCCTCAGTAGCTGACAGCCAAGCCATGCGTATGAGATGCTCCCTGATTGAGGCTTTAGAGAGAGTTTCGTGGTCAGGTATGAGGTTAGGGTTTAGGGTTTAGGGCATGTAGGGTTTAGACTTTGGTACGGTCTGAATCCCCAAATCCTGAAGCCCTTACCCCATTCGACCTATTGCGAGCCTTCAAAGCTTTGATTTTCAACCACCAGTCGAAACTACAAAGCCGGAGCCCAAGCCCCATGCAAGCCAACCTTAAAAAGCAAGCACATGCAAGTCCGGCTGCTTTTGCTGGAAGTCATTGCAGCTCCTTCCGCCCGTACCATCGCAAATCCCGGGAATGCCAAAGCCACCCCAAACGTCCTTCCCCTGAACCTGCCAACCCTAAACCCTAAATCCTACACCGACTCTTCGCAAATTTCGAAGCCGGACAGCTTCTCCAGGATCCATCCCCTAAGAACTAGTATAATACACAAAATAATATAGTATAATATAATATAACATATATACATATATATATATATATATATATATATATATATATATATATGGAGACACATACATATACATATACATATACATATACATATACATATACGTATACGTATACGTATACGTATACGTATACATATACATATACATATACATATACATATACATATAATTACATATACATATACATACATATATATATATATATATATTTCATGTGTTGAATTATTGTTTTCTAATTGTTCACACTGCTATGTGAGGGTCTGCGGCCTACGATGTCCCGTGGGCCCCGGCAGCACTCTTGTTGCGGAAGAAGGTCTGCACCTCGCCGCGTTCAAAACACAAAAGCCGCTGCTAGTAGTAGTAGTAGTAGTAGTAGTAGTAGTAGTAGTAGTAGTAGTAGTAGTAGTCGTGGTGGTGGTGGTAGTAGTAGTAGTAGAAAAGGTACTAGGGTTACTCTACAAGGAAACTCAGAGGAAAATTGTCTTCAAAATTCTTCTTAAGGCTACATTCAGGGCCTGGGTACTCCCAAACTCCACAAGACGCCCTACAGGCATCGCTACTGAAGCTTCTGGGCTCCTTCGCGGCCCAAAGTCCTCCCCAAGACCACAAATGCGAACCGTGCAGCCTGGACTTAGGCCGAGCATCCCGACCGCATACAGATTGTTCTTTCCAACGGGTCATTGTGGTATAGTCTCCGAGGGTTGGGCTTCCTTTCCCAAAGCGTCTGAAGGATCGTTAGTACTTGGGAGGGCGTATGATTATGAAGTGTTTCGGCTTGGGACAGTAGTGTTATGGGTTAGTATTTTGGGTGGTATATGATTCTGAGGTCCTTGGAGCCTTAGGGCTTCTTGACCACCTTCTTTCCTTCGTCTGAGCTACCGGCCAGGAACAGGTCAGTCCCATACAGCGACAGCGCCTGGCATGCACAACTCAGCGCGGTTGCGCTTTTTTGTTTCTCTGGGTTCCGAGGTTCGCTGCGGATGCCCAACATCCCGGCCTCAGAGATGTCTGAGCCTAAGCACCGTTTGGAGGCCTTAATTGGTGGGATAGGGTGTTGGGTCTGTGTTATACTGTTTTTGTATTCGGACTAGATAAATGCGAACTCATTTTCCAAAACCGGCTTCTTCGCTTCGACGCGGACGGCTTCGTTGAATTGGCAAGCAGGGGCAACATCGACAATAGCGATGGAGCCCAGAGAGCCCATGTACCTGCAAGGTAGAGGCACTTTGAGACCAAAAGATAGTTACTGATGTATAAGTATAGCATCGGTATAGGTAAAGTATCGGTATAGTGTAGGCAGATTATAGGTATATGTATAGGTACATGAAGC
The DNA here is from genome assembly GCA_003297005.1 of Symbiodinium sp. clade A Y106. Taxonomy (NCBI): domain Eukaryota; class Dinophyceae; order Suessiales; family Symbiodiniaceae; genus Symbiodinium; species Symbiodinium sp. clade A. The sequence continues at coordinate 67,053 of BGNK01002426.1, forward strand.
CTCGCGGACAGGGAACACACTGAGAGACGGATGGAGCGGCAAACTGCCCCAACGCCTGCCCTCTCAAAATGGTTCAAGGCGGGGGTTTAGGGTTTGGGATTTAGGGTTTCGGGTTGGGGAGCCCGGGTACTTAAAGGATCATGGGACGCAATTAAGAGGGTTATCGAGTATCCAACCAGGCACCTGTAGAAAGAAGCATATATAACCCCAGTTAAGGTGAACATAAACACGCGGTCCCTCGAAGTAGGGACGGGAAGTAAGCTAATGCGATGGCATGTTGGCACATTGGACATGTTAATCCCGGGAGGCTTCTTCACATCACCACCGAATGGCAATAACATAGGGGCCTTAATGATTAGAAGAGGGTTTGGGCGTATATCATGCAAAGAACATTATAAGTTATTCAGGACCCCTCAAGATAGTATCGGTCATTATTAAGGCCCCTACATGAAAGGCATGGAGTCTACGGTAGTGTTTGCTTCTGTCCCTACGAAATCGAAGCTGCAGCTGCGCTCCCTGGCACTGCCACGAACTTCCACCCTAAAACCCGAAACCCTAAACTTTAGGGTTTAGACCCGAAGCCTTATAAAGCCGCCCATGCCAAGCCTCGTAGAACATCTGCGTCTCATGGTCTGTCCATCTGCAGGCAGGCCTGAGTGCCCCGACTTGCGTGCAAACGTAGACCCAAAGCTCCAAGCCCAAGAGATTGCTGCAATGGGTTTAGGGTTTAAGGTTTAAGGTTTAGGGGTTAAGCTTTAGGGTTTAGGGTTGATAGGTCGTCTTCTTCGTCCTAAGGGCCAATGCGATATCCGTAGTGGAAATCCCAGAAGAACAATAACTAAACACCAGTTGAGTTGTCCCCTATTAGCCCCGTCAGCGCATTGACCAAACAAATCCCGTACATGCACCTACCACGGTATACCGGCATGCAGTATCCCGAACCCTCAGCCAGTAAATACAGTATCCACTACGATTAACCTGAAGCCTTGCTATCAAGCGGAACGTGCAAACTAATCCCGAAATCAAAAGCTCTAGACCGTAGGCACTAAACCCTATATAAACACGCGAACCCAAAACCCTACCTCAACCCAGAAGAAGCAGTGCTTTTAGAATGAAGGCCTGGCCCGAGAATAAGTTAAATACTCTTGGACCTCTCGCCCCAAATTCAAATCCGCCCTAAACTCCAACCCCCATTCATGAACGGTTCTTTGCCAGGGAGTTGCAAAGGGCTCTATGAGGATTTTGCAGACGAGTTGAACTCTACTTACATGAGCAGGGGCCTTAGACAGTAGCCCAACTACTTTTCATCCCTAAACCCTAAACTTTAAACCCCAAACCCCATAAGTAGAGCTCTGTGCCTGATAGAACAAAATTATCTATATAACGCTACGGGCGACCTGCGGACTAAGTTACCAGATCCTGTCAGCAGACCCTACCCTCCCTCACCCCCGACCCCCAAACCCATATACCCCTAAACCGAAACCCCCAAACCCGAAATACCCCCAAACCCATACACCATACACCCCTAAACCCTAAACCCTAAATTCCGAACTCAAGAGTGTTGGAGCCTAAAGCTTGCTAAGTTCCTGGCGTCTTCTTGTAGGCGCTGGTGTATTGACCTGAAGAACCCACCCATCAACGGTACGGACTCCCCTGAACTTTCAATCTGCGAAGCTTTGGGTTTAGGGCTTAAAGGCTTTAACTTAATGAGCGGCTCAAATGTCTTTGTGGGATGGCGCCCCGCACACCCCGGGGGTGTGAGGGGACGACAGATCCACCTCTAGGATGCTGGCCACAAACATTTGCTCATTGGCTTTTGATTCAGGGATTGCTCAGAGGTGCCTCACCTCAAGTTGTTAAGGAATACGAGGGGCCCACATCCTAAAGCGTGAACCCGTACCTTCCCAGCGGGAAGACTATCACTTCGTTGCTGAGGCATGACAGGACCGAGAATAGATTGCCTTTGGGTTTATAGCGTATAGTTTAAGGCCACCGAGCCCTCAACACTAAAATTTGTTAAGCCAGTGTTTTCAATCCCGAAACCGTAAAACCAGCTCGAGGATCTGAAGTGCACGCTGCAGGCACTTGAAACGCCTGAGCCCCAGGGCTTTGTTTACGGGTGCGGGGGAAATTAGGGATCTGCAGAGAAACCTGATAGAGAAAGTAAGAAACCCCACTACTAGCTCCTCACTTGGAGGGTCGGGGGACTTAGTAACCGTTTATTTTTGGGACTTATAAGTACCATAACCCCAATTAGGGTCCCTTTTAGGGTACTTATAAGTCTACTTACTACCTACTTACCAAGTCCCCCGACCCTCCAAGCAAGAATCCGGAGAGGAACGCCGAGGGAAGAGCCCCTGGGCCGACAGACCTGAAGCGCTGAAGCCTGAATTATCCTGAACCTGAAATTCTAAACTAATCCTAGTCCTGAAACCTCAATCCAGCCCCTCCTCCTTCAACCGTAATTATACAGTTCGTGAACTCCAAGCCCCAAAACTACAGTATGTCTTACTCCCTTTTAACCTTTACCTGTGCCTCCAAGTACCTGCCATGTCAGAGTCCCCCTCGAGTATAGCCAATACGGATTTACCTTGAGGATCAAGTGAGCCTTAAATGTATGGGCCCTATACTCCTATGCCATATCTACTACGGTAACCGGACCTTGGAACCTTTTAGCGTGCGCTTCGTAGTATTTTGCCACGGTCAATCCGTGAAACTGAGCTTCAGGCTAACGGCTTCCTGGACACCCCCCGCGCCCTGAAAGCCAGCGCAGGTTATCGGACGAATGTTTAAACTATAGGCTGAGGCCGTATGACTCTGCTATGGTTAACACCATCGGCCCAACTAGCAGGACTATGTTACTGTAGCAGCCAAAACTGATGATACATATATATATATATATACATATATATATACACATACATATGTATGGGCTAGGGCATACGATTGTGATAAGGCTTCGAGTAGAGCCGGGCTGGGCGCCTTGGGCACAATGGTCATGATCTTGTCTCTATTCTGGATTTAAGGATTTAGGGATTTGGGGTTTAGGATTCAAGGATTTATGCTTTGAGGTTTAGGTTGTTGAAGGTTTAGACGAAAATCGGGAATGTATCGTGCTTGGCCTACAGCTTCTAGTCGGATTGATTGCTGGCATTGAAGACATTCACGTTCCCTTGGATCAACGTGGGGCACAGCACAAAAGCCTTCCAGCATCTGTGCGCGGAAGGACCTGGCCAACATTTTTTTTGGTGGAGGAAAGCATCATACTCTGCGTCATCCAGCCGAGATCTCCAGTAGTGGCTATTGCACCATGTCTCCTTCAGCTTCTGGCCACTAGCCACCAGCAAGAAGAACGCCTCCGCTAGCAGCTAGCAGTCTCGACAGGGACATAATAGCTGACATAAAGGGTGCCGCCGGCCTTGCACTCAAATAAGCTCTGAAGGCCAGGTTTCGGACCCACGCACACACACTGCCCTGCGGGTGTCTAATGTGGGATTCTATGTTGAGTTGCGGCGTTGCGGAGGATAGGGTGCGTCAAGCAAACATGCTACGAATTGTCCATTTGGGGTTCTTTACCCTTACATCCTGAACCCAAGTACCCAGGCCGTAAACCCTAAACCCAAGTACCGTAAACCTTCAAGCCATTAGATAGCAGGTCCCTTAGACCCTTGGGGTTTCTGCAGCATTTAAAGGCCCGCACAAGATCTAGTCTTGAATGCTTCTGGCCGTCATAACTAACGCAGGCAATCCTAAAGGGTTTAGGGTCTTGGGGTTTGTTAAGCCCTAAACTGAAGTGTCCCGAGTCCTTCCAAGGATTAATTGCCGAAGAACCTCAGGCACGACATTCTAAACCCCTCAAGGCCCTAATGCCCTGTCTGATTAGGGCCTCGACATTTCATAGGGACCCTTAGGGGGGTTAGGGGGAGGGGGTAGGGGGCTTTAATGCCCATAATAAGGGCCTCATAAGGCATATTAAAGGAAGTATAGTCCCCTACCCCTCTCCCCCCTACCCCCTATGAGTCCCTATGAACATTGTAACACCCAAGACCTCCCAAGCCCGAAGGCCCCGAAGGCCGACAGCACCACGCTCGAATTATTCTAAACGCCCTGAGGCCCAGAAAACATCCGCAACTCCTGAAGCGCATGAAGGAAGCCGAGCTGCCTCGCTCAATTCACCTACGAATGGAAGAATGGTAGGAATAGTTTTTTATAATTGTACCCCATTCCTCCATTCCCTACTAACCAAAGGTAAGTTCAAGGACCAAAGATTCCGAAGCTCAACAGCTAGAGGGTTTCGGATATTTCGGACCTTCGGGGTTTCAGAGTTCAAGGGTTCAGGGCTCTGGCGTGTAGTGCTTGGGGCTTGGGCTTTTTTGTGGCCAGGTTGAAGAAGTTAGATTCTAGATCCAGCGGTTCAAAACGCCGATGCAGTTCAAATAAAATAACTTTCCTTTCGCCCAAATCCAGAACCCTGAATGAGGTGCCTTGCAGTCCACTTACCAAAAAGCACAGACATGCCCCGAAGCTTAAACGATACCCCAACCAGCCCACAAAGCCAAGGTTCACACCGCACCCCGTGCACGCCCAGCCCCACCCTCCAGAAAAACTGCGGGGAACTGCCTCTTCTAGCGGGTCGTCCATGTTCGTCAGGTTTTGAGAGAGACTGGACTGGTTGAGCACGATGTTGCCAGACTGCCGTGCTTGGGATTTCAAGCTTTGGTGCACCGAAAAACCTCGCATCCTAACCCCGAGCCCGAACTGTTTTGGTGCATTTTCTGGGGCCGCTTGCACTGATGTAGTCATTCTTATCTAAGCTACCTACCTATGAACCTTCTAATATCTCTGGGTAGTTGTTTTTGCATAACCCGAAAGCTAAGCCCTGGACTTCTTGCTCTTTGGCTTGGTTCTCTTTTACTTGGTGACCTACTGAGAGATCAAGCGCTTCTTACTGGGGCTGTAGTACTGGAACCGCGGGAAGTGCAGTGTGCTCCAAGTAGCATCCTTATTGCTGGTTGGTGGTGGGATTCGATGACTACTGATCTTCGTGGCATTGACATGCTTATCGGGTTCTCCAACATGTTGATGATTATTATGGTGGTGATGATGGTCGTCGTCATCATCACGGTCGTCATCATCCTCCGCATCCTCTGCCTCATCATCATGATAAGTTGTCATCCGGCTGAGGCGCACGAGTGGCCCCAATATCCTACTGCTTCCAACCCCCGCCCCTGTCATACTCGATCTCCCCTGGCTTGAAGCCTCGTCTCTGGATAACCCTGGACAGAAGGCCACAAAAAGCCACGACGGAAGCACTCTAAATAAGGTCATGTGAAGCCCCCGGCAACCCTGCAACTCGTGAATCACATGTGCGCCAGCTCCCCATTGAAAACCGTACATAGGGGCTTGAAGAGTCTTTGAGTTGCATTATCGTAGCGCAAGAACAACCTTTAAGGACCCGGAATCCGAAACCCAGTGGACCCTAAACCCTACCTGTGGCCGGAAAAACCTACCTTTTTAGGGTTCCTTATTATGGTTTCTATAAAAAGTTTCTTAAAAAGGTCGGTTTTGGGGGCCAAAGGTAAGCCTTGTAGTAAGGAACCCGCGCAGGAACAACGTTGATAAGTATTCAGGCCGGTACACTAAGCCGCGATTCCTGAGTCCCGAAACCGTACGCCCCGAAACCACCACGCAAAGCCGTTCGTACTGTTCGATAATAAATCGTATATTAGAACATAAGACAATGAACAAATTTGCAGTACAATATTATGCTAGGTCTTTTAATATGATATCACACCCCCTGCCTCGTCCAGGCATAGCTGAGGGCCCAAAGCTTGCGACGGCTTCATGCCCTGGCAATCTTCGGGAGGTTCGGGTCAGTGTACCTTAAACTACCAAACCCTACTTTTTGTAGGTTCTTATTATAAACCCTAATATTAATTTATAGGGACCCCACAGGTAGGCTTGAAGGCATGGGGTTCGGGGTGTTTCGGAGCTTAGGGGTTTTGGGTTCAGGGCTTGGAGCTTTCGGGTTTTGAGGGTTTAGGTTTAGGATTTAAGGTTCAGGGTTTAAAGCTTTGGGACTTAGGGTTCAGGGTTTAGAGTTTTAGGGTTTTCTGATTTAAGCAGAAACGAAAACGGACCCACACCAGAATGATAGATTCTCGTATGATTTTAACTATCATTGCTTATTACTAGTATTGCTGAGGGAAAGCATACACACTTCAGTCGAGGTTTCGGAGTGCCGAAGGATGCGTGGTAGTCATGTGGGCTTGATGCCATCGTGCTACTTCATTAGCATGTATAGTATAGGTGCCGTAATAGCTAGAATAGGGTTTCGGGGTTCATTATTCTACGTATAACCATAATAAGGACCCCCCCCCCCACAATAGTATACGTAATAAGGTGCCTATATAGCCCTTATAGTAGCCCTTATAGACCCCTTTAAAGGAACCCCATTCAAACAGTATAGGTAATTATTCAGGCTCTTATATTACCAAGCAGCTCTTATGGTCCGCCGTCTAAACCCTCCCGATCCCAGTAACTTACTCACCCAATAAGCCACAGAAATGACAGGTTAAGCTTTCAGATTCCTACTCCAAAAAGGTTGGGTATTGGGAATCTAAGGTTATGATGCGGCAGAAGATCAAGAAGACGACAAGTTTGAGGTCATAGGATGCGGTGTGATGGCATGACGTGAGATGAGTGGGAAGCGATGAGATAGCATTACCCTAAGCCCTACACCCTAAACCCTCATACAGTAAACCCGCAATAAAGTTGGAAACACGATTGAGGCCAAATAGTGCTGGGATTCCCTATGCATTACTCTTAAGGATTGAGGCTATTGGGTTTCCAACTTTTGGGCTTCTACTGTAGTTTCAAATCGCAGAAGATGAGGACCAGAAGCGCCTCCTCCTGATCACCGAGTGGCAGCCCCAAGCTGGGAAGGAAGGCCTGGCTGTCAAGTGCATGGCTTCAGGGAATTAGGGGTTTAGGGAATTAGGGAATGTAGGAGTTTAGGGTTCAAGTGGTTAGGGTTTAGGGTTTTAGGGGTTTTGGGGTTTAGGGTTTAGGGGATTAGGGTTTAGGGTCTGGGGTGGAGGGCGAGGGCTTTAATTAACTATTGATGTAACCCTAAACCATGGGATCTCAACCCTAGTAGTAGCTTGCCACAGCGAGACACTTCAGCCGAAGCACCAGTGGGATCTGACTTGTGAAGGTCCGAAGCTTCTCTAAGTTCTGACCATGTTGGGCTCAATTTACATGTATTTTCGATACCTGACATATAAAAAGTAAAGCCTCTGCTCGACTACGAGTCAGGTGAACATCCTAGCATGCGTAGCAGACAAAGGGTACGTGAACACATACAGAAGTAGTATGCTTCTTTTTGAATGGATATGCCTGTAAAGTAATGACAATAGCAAATCCTAAACCCGACTAGAACATAGTCTTACCTTAGCAGCTATCAAGACCAGTCGATACTCAACACCATGACTTCCTAGCAGCAGGGCTTGCCAAGGTTTCAGGGTCAACGGGCGCAACCGCCAGAGAGAAGTTGAGAGAAGTGCTCAAAGATTAGGGTTTCAGCGTTTCCCTTTGGGTTCTGCGGGGGGGGCATAGGGTTTGGGGCGTATTGGGGCTTGAAATCGAAGTGCGTTGTTTCCTTAGTGCTTACAGGACGGGCTTGGTTTCAGGAAGGGCTTCAGGTGAACTTTTGATGCTTGCTTAACCTGTGGATCCCATAGCCTACCGCTCCAAGCTTTATGCATGACGGTGATAGCCTAGAGCTAATCATGGCATCATAACACCTACATGTCTACACCTGAGACGTGCAGGGCAGGGGGTAGGGCTTGCGGGATCTAATGCTTTGCCATGACTTTTGTATCGGGCTTCGGGTTGCTACCTCAAGTAGCTCAACACTTTGGACAGCAAAGCTCTTGTACTATGTATAATATATGTACATATATATATACATATATATATAGTTATATGTATATATATATATATAAGTGTATATATATATATAAGTATCTACACACTATAAGATAATATAAGGTAATGTAAGATAAGATCAGACACTGTAATGCAAGCTCTCGAAACCTTTTTTCCTGGCGGGGGGGCGCCCTGCGTGGTCAAGCTGCGCCACTCCACCAAGCCGCCAGTGCTGTCGGGGCATCCTTTTGCTGTCAGTGTCTTGCCCATAGGCTCCATAGTAGTTCCTTTTTGGGACTACCTTATAGGATTCTAAACAGGAACCTCAAAAAGAACTTCTCTGGAGCCTCTAGGTCCTAGGTGGGCTCTGGGGCTGCACCACAAACCCTTATTGGGCACCAAAAGCCTGAAACGTTAAGCGCCGAGAGTTTGCTTTCAGAAGATTCAGGAGTCCGGATAGGGGCCTTAAAAATTAGAATAGGGTTTTGGGGCCCATTCTACTATTTTTAATAAGGAGCCTTCCAAAATAGTATAGGTAGTTATTTAGGCTCCTATATTATAGGCTAGGGGGCCTGGACTCGATGCACGTGAGGTATATAGCTGCTGGACTTCGCAGCGTTTACAGGCACCAAGCTGCACACCGTAGAGCCCTAAACTAACCCGAATTCTAAACACTGATCTAAACAGGCTGGGTAAAGGAGACACCACGTGGGATCTTAGGTGCAGTGGCCAAAATCTCAATCTCCGGTCGGGGTTACGTAGGCAATTGGGTTTAGGATGGTTTAGGTGTCCGGCTTGAAGCATTTTGGCAAGAGGCAGTTTGCCCACGGAAGATCAGGCTGCTAATGTCAAAAAGCCTGCGGCGATTCCTCTAGTTCATGGTTGGGATAGGGTTAAAAATGAACATGTTTATTCCTTATTGGGTTTAAGTACCCATAAAAAATGTGAAATGTTACCCAACTATGACAAAGTCCTCATGTGTGGCAGATTGGCGGACTTGGAATGGCACAGGAACGGTGTGCAAAGCGATGTGAGAACATCCTGGGAGTATCTCTATGGCATCACCTTTGATACTCCTTTCAGTTCCAGACGCGGGCCGAGGAGTTAGGACAGTTAGGACTCTCCTGCTCCTTTGATTGAACCCTTTAGGCTTAAGGGTTTAGGGGTCTGTGAATGTTGACTGGGTAATATAGGGGCCTTGACAGTTAGAATAGGGTTTTGGGGCCCTTTATACGATAACTATAACAAGGAGCCCCCCCAAAATTGAGGCCCCTATGGTAGTTCTTGGAGACGCCCCACCTAAGAGCTAAGAGGACACGGGTCGTACTGGATAGGGTTTCCCCAGGTACGAGTCGCCCTTCATGTTCTCAACCCTCGCTGCAGGGATTGTGCTTTAGGGCTTCGGGCGTAGAAGCTTCGATTCAGGCTTCAGGTTTGGGCTATGCGTGTCAGGATCCAATGAGGGGCCAGTTTTTGCCGTTGAACATTTAGGGTTTGGAACTCCTCACCGTCAAATCCGTGCAGCTCAACGACTTAGACTTAAACATCGTGTCTTCTTGCTGCTAAAAGATAACATCCAGTGTTCTCCAAAACAAGGGGACATATCATAAGACCAGTTCTCTTTGCTCATCAGCTAACTGATTACTTAATAACCTTGCCCCAAACGGCAGCTTGGGGATTCAGGAGCGCTTCACAAGCAGTGACAAATATTGTGTACAACTAGGGCTCTATTGTAGCAACAAGGGAAATCAACAACTATCCCAAATCCATACCTAAAACCCAAACCGCCTGAACCCTTAAAACACTCCAAATCGATACCTAGAGTAAGATCCACGCCGTCACTGTCGAGTCCTAACCCCGAGGTCTCATGATGTGCATCAAAGACTTCTGGTGGAGCTTGAAGGAACCAAATTCATCCCCCCAAGGGGTGCATTTAAGTTCGGGTTTAGGGTCTGGTTGTGAAGTCGTTCATTTCACTTCGGCTTCAGTTCCCGCTTCCGGAGCGAAGTTGGGCTATCTTTGGGCTTCATACTGCTCTTACAAGCCCAAGCCTGTCAGTGTAGTTTGTGACTTTAATCTCATATTATCGTAAGTTATGGATTATGACACAAAAAATATATACGATTAAAATAAACTAGTGTGTCGTAAGACTACGATTAAAATGTTCTAGTATCTCGCAAGACCCGAACGGCCCTAAGCCTTCGACAAAAGCGGCGCGACCTTCAGTCACGCCTTGGGGCGCTATAACTAGCTCCTTGCATATTTTGGGTTTAATGAAGGAACCTGATTAAGAAACCCTGGGTCTTTATTAGGGTTCCTTATATGATTCCTACTATTTGTGGGTTATAGGGCCAGGGTTTCTTAATCAGGTTCCTACATTAGGGTTTAGAGTTTGGGATTTAGGGTTTGGGGTTTAGAGCCAGGGCATGGGGTTCCTCGTTAGCCCTTGTCGGCATGGTATGTAGAGAGCTGCAAACCCTAAATCCTGATCCCTGCTGCGCGGAGACGGTGGTTCCCAGAGGCTCCAATATCCCTCAATCAAGGAATATGCCTTTAAATTATAGTAGGATCCCTGAAATGATTTAATATTCCAGGGAACCTAGGCAGGTGCCTGGGCAACTTCCTTCAAATCGACTAGCAAAGCCATAAGGACAAGTGCAAAAGACACGTGATAACATCTGTACATGTGTATACATAACACATAAACTTTCTAAAGAACTATGTATATATGTATATATATATATACACAGACATATCTGTATATGCGGTTGCAGATACTACTGGAATGTACGGGATGTAGCTTCGCCACACTTGTTGATTAAGTCGTCCATTGTCGGCGAGTTTAATGAATGGGCTGGCTCTGAAAAGCGCTTTAAGACCCCACCCCACCATGGAACCAGCTAAACCTAACGCGGGCAGCGATGACGAAAGGGATTTAGGTAGTCTGCCTCGATTCAGCACGTATCTAGTTTCTTTGAATTAGGGGGTCCACCGAGGGTTGGGGACTTACAGTACGAAGAGCTTAGGATGTATTTTGGTGAACTCTGCCAGCTCCACCTCAAGCTCATCTCTTGGCCGAAGCACTGGACAAGCGCCCCGTCCATCTGAATCCCTTCAAACACCTTGTGGCACTGCAGAGTAGGGTGTCTTCCTCACTGGGGTCCCCCTTACGGGGAATCAACTTGCTTTATTAACGCACAGCAGACAAGGAACCCCAGTTCAGGATACCCCCAGTGGGCGTACCTTGAGGCAGCCAGTGGGAAAACAAGCGATGCTGCCACGAAGCTCACCCAGTGCCCTGCCGTTGAGCAGGAACCCAATTCTTTTCGAATTCTCTAGAGGATGTCGACAATGCATTCCGTGAAGGCCATCGCCATCAGGATTTCCAGGGGAGTTGACGGTGTAGGGTTTAGGTTTAAGGACACCCCCCTAAACCCCAAAACCTAAACCCTAAACCGGCCCATCGAACCTTTTCTTCATGTGTGGTGAGGCCACAGAAAAGACAAGACCCCATGATCGTAGGCCGTCACCTGCACATGCACAGCAACGAATAGGTTTTAGACTCTGGGGTTGAGTGTTCAGGGTTTTGAGGTCTACTAAACCCCCGAAACCCTACGAGATTCGAGGTGGGGGCTCTTTAAAACCCGAAATCTCATGGGGTTTAGGGCTTAGGCTTTACTAAACCCCCCAAACCTGTAGAGTTCAGGCTTTACCAAACACCCTGAACCACAATCCATATATCCTAAATCCTAAACGCCCGAAAATCCCAAGTCCAAAACTCTCATTAATCCTGCACCCTTGACGCTCCTCAACCTACTGAACTCGAAAACCTCTACAGCCATGATCGCAACATAGCAGCTTACTAGCTAGAAGAGGGTTTGAGGAGTATGTTAGCTATATATAATGTATACATATACATTATGCCTATAAAAAGAGATATTATATGTGTATATATATATATATGTATGCATATATATATATATACACACACACTTGTGCAGAGATGAAATAATTGTTGCTAATGTTTCAGAAAGCCTATATAAAAAGCGAAGTTCATTAAATAAAAGACCTTCGTACCAAAGAGTCTGGAAGATCCGATGCGGCTTGTCAGCTTGATCTTGACAGATTTCTTGCCTTCTCCAGACTAGCTGTTGGAAGCTTACCCCCTGCACGCGACTGGCGATGGCCCTCCGAACAAGCCCTACCGTAGTCAACGAGAGCCGGCATGTCATCCTTGGGTGTGGAATGCAGAAGGCATGGGAGAGAACCTTCCGGCTCAAAGGTATCGAAACCAGAAGATCTTGTGCGACTATCCACCCTGAACATAGTTTTGCTAATTATTCAAGCCTCCATATTCTGCTCAGTAACCTGTTGAGCTTATACTCCTGTAGTTGCAACGAGTCAAAAAGCAATCTTGAGGAGTGCCCGCACCGCAAATCACGGCTCTGAGCAGAAGCTACCAATTCGACAGTCAAGGGTTAGCACTTGGCGAAAAGCCTTCACTCACAAGCTCCAAACCAGGTTCTTTATTGTGGTCTACGGTCAATGGCGCTGGCTCGTCTGTTTACGATGACAGTGTGCTTTGGTCGCCAAGGCAAAGGCTAAATCTCAAGACTATCGCACGTACCAGATACCCTACAGTTTGGAAGTCCCTTAACCCTAAACCCCTAAACTCTGAACCCTAAACTCCCAGTCACCTTCCCAGGATAGCCCCTACAGAACTATACAGTGTTGGTTTAGGGCCTCAGTAATCCATATCTATACTCCAATGGTATAGGTTTAGGGTGAAGCCACACCCTGCACCCCTAAAACCTAAACCTCAATATAGGGGCCTTAATAATTTGAATAGGGTTTTGGGGCCCATTATACCATTTTTATAATCCGGAAACCCCCGAACGCAGCATTGGTAATTGTTGAAGCCCCTAAATCTTAAGCCAATCTGGTCTCCCAAATGCCACGACAACTATTCAAAAAGAGAGGCTCAGGCCTTACGTCGTCAAAACTTCAGGGGAACGGCTCGGAGTTTCGTGTTCACTCCGAAAGCAGCAAGCTTGGAGGACCCGATCTTGGGTTCCAGGGTTTTAGGGATCTTGGCTGACTTCTGAACCCGTCCTAAAAGTTAAAAGTTTAGCCTCCTTATTGTAGTTCATGTAGAAACCCCAATAGTTAAAGCCCTAAGAGCCAACCGGAAGAACGCCAAGGGAATTTTAGGGCCTATTTTTTGGGTTTAGGGTTTAGGGCGTAGGGATCTGGGTCTCCAGGGTTCTAGGGGTTTCAGGGTTCTTCCAATTTGCGAAATCTAAACAACTACTCGGAACAGTTTTTTGGGCCATAACATCGTATCACTATATACAAGCTATGAGGATGTACGATTACTTTCGATTCAGACCGCTATATTGGGGACACAGGTGTGAAGAAGGACGCTTGGAACGGACTTGCTACTGGAGGCACTCTGTATCGCTATGCGGGAACCCTGTGCGAATTAAGCCCTAAACCCTAAAGTTATGCAGAAACCCTGATCTAAACCCTAAACCCTAACCCCTAAACCCTGATCTAAACCCTAAACGCTGAAGTTCTGCAGAAGCCCTGCACCTTATGCGTGACACGGTCACCTTGCCCCCTAGACTTCCTGAAGGCTTCAGGTGGATAGGCTTTCACGAAGGCTTTATAGGGTTCGATAGGGCTTTAGGGTTTAGGGTTTTACAACAACTTTTCTGGTCTCATTACTTATATGGATGGCACCCTTAGCTTTAAGCCCGATGAGGAAGTGTAACATAATTTCGAGGAGGCTTGCCGTTCCCTGAACACTGCCTGGGAAGTCCCTGTCTAGTGACAATCCGTCAACGACTGCGGACGGACCCGACAGATCCACTGACCGAGATACGGGGACGTTTGTTTTGATAAAACCCTTTAACCCTAAAACCAACTCCGGAAACGCTGACCATAGATATCAGTGTATAAATATAATATGTACATATAATATGTATGTATATACATATATATATATATGTATATACATACACATACACACATAACCTGCACATCAAGTACGCTTACATCTATGAATGTTTGAATACTTTGGGCCGTCCGGCTCCTTGTCTGGTAATGTAGGAACCTGATTAAGAAACCTTGCGCCTTTATTAGGGTTCCTTATATGAATCCTACTATTTTGGGGTATAGGCCCAGGGTTTCTTAATCAGGTTCCTATATTAGACTGTCCCTCTAACAAGGATCCTGTTACTTGGGGTTCTTTACAGGCTCATGCTATTTTGCAACTCTCGTTTCGGGTTTGGGTTCTACAATTTGCCAGAGTACTGTGAAGCGAATGCGCTTGGACTGTGGTTTTGCACTCCGAGTGGACTCCTAATGTATACAACCTGAACAATAATTGAAGCCTGCTTACACACACGGCTACTTACAGGATGCGGACAAAACGTCTTTTTCTTCATGACTTGTATTCTGACCATTACTATTACTATGACTGTTACGATTACCATTACTATTATCTTAATACCATGACTATTGCCATTACTACTAGTAGCTAATAGATTTTTATGATCAACACAGGATCAGGTGCAAAGGCTCGAGCCTTCCTTTTGCAGCATGCTGGATCCAATGTCGGGGCCTGAAGTATTGGACATGAATCTCCCCATAAAGACTCTGCATAGCTAAACTGCGTTCTGCTCAGGCTCCGTTCAACTATGACAATTCCTGTGCTCGGTGCTGGGATCTGTCAAGTTACACATGCATCTGCAATGTGTTGTTGGGACCACTTGCAGGCGTTGGGTACCGTCATGTCCCAGGCAAGGCTATAACTATAAAGCTTCACCCGCAGACCCGATATGGTTTAGGGTCTGGGGCTCAGGGTTCAGGGTTTGCGAGTCAAACTCCTGTAGGGTCAAAGAACCTCCACAAATTATCGGTACTCACCTCTTCAAACGGTCCACTGCAGCATCTGACGTTCTGCAGGGCATCTTGAAACGTTGAAGTATGAGAATGCAGGCCACACATGCAACAGAAACTGCCTTCGCTTCAGGCGATTGCAGCAGGCATCTGAACAAGCCTTCACAGCAGGTCAAAAGTTCATGCACTCGTATAGCTCAAGATCTCTTCTGGTGTGTATGGTTGCCCTCTTATCCAGCAGCTGCCGGTATCTCGCATTATTGCAAGTGACGGTGATGCGCAGGGTAACATTGATGACCCTGGTGGCAAAAACAGCGACCATGGCGGCAATACGAATGAGGCGATGATGGATATCTCTATAACTACTACGATGCTGGATGAACGTTAAGGAGATTATGGTTGTTGTTTGTGAGTAGTGCTGTTGGCAATGGCGACGTGATGCTGACCATTCAATGTTTCTACAAAGGATGATGACAGCAGTGTTGATAAGCACGTTACGGAAAACGGTGACAATGTTGCGGCCATGCTCATCAGAACCATCATCATTATTATTATCACTCTCATGTTGATCCGCATTAGACCTGAGCAGACACCTGTCCGAAGCTCATGATGATGTTGATAATCTGGTAATTAATGGTGATGCTGAGAGCAGCAAAACAGATCCTACGACAACAGCAACAGTTGTTATTGCTGCCACGCTAGCATCAAGCAGAATCGGTGTAAAAGTAGCAGAGTCAGAGCAGGATAAAATGTCAAAACAATGTGGTGCGACGTGCAGCCGTGCATGTATAGTATACGGACAGACAAACAGCATTACTGAATGCATGCATGCATGCATGCATGTGTGTACGAATGTATGTATATGCATACATATGTTTCTCTGTAGGCATGCATGTACGCATATGCATGTACGCTTATTTGTGTGCCTTTTCAGGCATCTTTGTTTGCTTGCTTGCTTGTTGCTTGCTTACATGCTTATTCGTATATTTGTGTAGTTGTTTAGCGTTTGTCTTTCTTCCGTTTGCCCTTGTACGTATGGACATATGTACGTAGGCATGTACGTAGGCATGTACGTATGCACGCACGTATGTATGCATGCATGCATTCATGCATGCATGCATGCAAGCATGTATGTGTATATATATACATACACGTACATAGGCATGTATGTATGTATGTATGTATGTGAGTATGTATGCATGTATGGATGTATGTGTGGATGCATCTATGTTTGTATATGTGTATCTGCACAGGTATATGTATATGTGTGTATGCATGAATGCATGCATGCATGCATGCATGCTTGTATGTTTACAGCAAGTAAGTATGTATGTACGTAGGTGTGCAACTGTCCATACATGTATATTATATATATATATATGTAAATGTAGATGCGCTTACACGAGTGGGCATTGTATGTGTACGCGTGTATGTGTATATAGCCCGCGCGCCGACAGAAACACAACCACAAACTATGCGGAACTGCTACTCCGCCTCCTCCTCCTCCTCTTTCTCCTACCCCTCCTCCGCAACCGACCGCAAACCACATATCCTCAAACTGACACAACGGTAGTGTCTATGTCTAGGCTTGCCCCAGCCTGAGCCGCCATCCGCGACAGGGCTTTCGTGAACTGGGTGGATTCAGACAAGGCGACTGCGGAAGCAACAATGCCCGCACTGACACTTGCAATCAACTAGGTTTAGGATGAAGGGATCAATACTGTTTAGGATCGAACCTGACAAGTCGATCTGTTGCATCTCTTCCACAGCCGTGAGAACGAGGCACCGTAACATGTCGCGAGTGCTTCCCCGAACCCCAAACCTTACACAAGTCAAGGTGCGAGCAAACTGCAGCTTAGCAGATGTGCACGTGCACTTCGAGATTTGCCGAGTTTCAATGAAACCACATGTAGACTGCAGGTTCAATAACTAATCTTAAAACCCTAAACCCTATATACCCTGTACCCTAGGACCGAAGCCCTGCGCGGTAGGAGGTTTTTCTTGTCCTCACCTCTAGACCTCAGAAGCACAAGCTCCGGTTTAGGGTTCCCAAAGTCAGCCACTAAACCCATATTGCAAACAACAAACTCCCTAAACCCTACACCCTAAACCCTAAAACCCAACGCCAATGTTAAGAAATCCTGGGCCCATAAAGTTGACGCGACCACGAAGTGAGGGCCTCTGGTAGCATATTTTTCGGGTTTGGCCTCAACCCCAGGCCCTATCTGGAGGCTCCATAGTTCCTTTTTGGGGTTCATATGTAGAATCCTATACGGAAATCCCAAAGTGGAAGTACTATGGGGCCTATGGGTAAATCCTAATTCCTTGACCCCTGCAATTGGTGAGTCTTAGATATGGGTGGCTCTATAAGTTAGTGTCCCTGTTAGGGTCCTTTTTATAAGGGTGCCGTACTTTTTTGGGCACCTAAAAAGACTTACGAAATATTTCAGCCTTTGCACTACCTAAACCCTAAAATGTAGTACCTTTTTATTGCATGGCCTATTTTATGGATAGCAACCTAAAACAAGAAACGAAGATAACAAAAAAGGTACTACACTTACGCGTAAAGGTAACCTCCACTTCAAGGATTATAAGTAGTTATGAGTAGAGTTACCTGAGTTGTAACCCTAGCTACTAAGTCCCATGATCCTCCAAATAGTAAATCCCTGGAGGCCCCTTCGATCCCTTTAAAAGAACCCTTTTAAGGAATCCTCGTTACCTAGGTATTTTTCACTCGACCGGTAGATTCTGAGTTTGGGGTTTAGAGCGCGCGTCCTTCATCGCAGGTGCGGGAGGACTCATAAGGAGGTCCAGAGCGGCGTGGCGATAGGATTTACGTTAGCCTACCAAAACCTGAAAAACATAGGTTCTCATTGTAAACGCTGAAATAGATTTAAATAGATTTGATGGGACCCTGCGAACAGTAGGCTTTGGTGGGTTAGGGTAGGGCTCATAGGGTCTTGGGGTTCAGGATTTAAGATCCAGGGTTTAGGGCTCAGGATTTTAGGGTTAAGGGTTCAGGTTTCAGGGTGTAGGATTGTACATTCGGCTCCCTGAAGATTCTCAAACTCCAACAAACCTTGAACCAAACGAATGGCTTAGGGCTTCAGTCTTGTGTTTGAGACTTAATGCTTAATAGGCTTCCGGTGCTTGGGGCGTTTAGGGTGCAAAGGTTCACGGCTTCGAGGTGATTGAAACAAGTATCAACCGAGCAATAAAGGGGTCTGCACATCGGGTTCATTAGAATGTACATTACAACAAACCTCCAATAGCAAGTTCTGAAAAGGCCCCTATATATTGCACATCACGGGTGCTGGGTAGAATGATACTGTGCCAACTTAGATTAGAGTGTAAGTGCTTGACGTCATGTTTAGGTCCGCGGTCCAGAACTTCAGTGTTCACGGTTTAGGGTATAGGGTTTAAATAGGGGTTACGTTTACGGGGTCTATGGTTCAAGGCTAAGGCGGCTAAGGAGTCTGACACAAGCATCTGTTCCTCCTGAACAATAGTCCTTTGAGTCCTTTGGGCTCACCGACGAATGTGCTGCTTGATATGAATTCCAAGATCCGGAACGCATGGTGCGCTGCTGGTTCTTGGACTGTGCCACAAGTATTGCTCCCACCACCCACCAGTGAATCCAAAACATGCTTGGGCAATGCACCGAAGAACAATGCAACCCTAAACCCTGAACCCCCCCCCAAAAAAAAAACACTTTTTGGATCCCAGTGGGTGTGTAGGCAGCGGCCTAAGTGCGGCTGCATCCAGGTCGTGGTCTTCACGCAGCCGCGGCCAACATCTGGCCCTACGGTTCATGCCCCGATGGAATCTCGAAGTTCCCACCTCCCGCAACCTACCTTTGGTTAGTAGGGCATGGAAGAATGGTAGTAATAGTAGTTATAATTGTACCCCATTCCTCCATTCCCTACTAACCAAAGGTAAGGCAAATGGAAGTGTAGGCAGACTTCGAATCCAGGTGCCTGTTGCGGTAGTATGATCGATCTTGCAGCCGCGCTGCTGATGTCAAAACGGCTGAATGGACCTCGCTGCAACGGGCGCCGCCACTACAAAGGCTGCGTCCCCTGGAGCTCCATGCTATCAGTTTTACTGCACGTGGCTATGCTCGTGGCTGGCATTCAAGGAAAGTCCTACCTGCAAAGAACCACTACGAGATCATATGAGAGTTTCCGAAAATGGAGGACCCCAATATAGCACGGGAAATAGCAGGATCCTTATTATGAGGATCCCAGAACAAGGTACCCCTAATTTTCGGAAACTCCCACTAGTTCGGACTTCATGGCATCATCGGCTGCAGTCCCTAGCGACTTGCTGTGCCCGCGATGAACCTTAACGACAAGTCATTAGGATCATGCGGTGACATACCTTTGTGCTGCCAGCATTCTCCCGTTGCATCGAAAACTCTCCAGAAACCACAGGTTCGAGGGCCCACCGGCTGGCACGCGCTTGCGACCCAGCATGGGTATGCAACGCGTTCTAGCATCAAAAACTTAAAGCTCCAAACCCTACAGCCAATCGCCTTCAGCATGTATCAACCCTGCATGCCTATAAAGTCTCACGCTCTTTTGTGTGGTCAAGCAAACACAGTCGCAAAAGGATCCCGTGTACCTACTAGGATCCCAAAGCAACACCTAGACCACAACTTCGGAAGCAAAGCCTATGCCCTACATCCCTGTAGCCCTGTCGACTTCCTTCGAGTCACATGATCTGAGTCAGAAGGTCTCAACTTACACTTTTCCGGTATCCTGGGGGAACTGAGGGTTGACCTTTGGGATTATCTGTGGATTATAGAGTCCCACCAAAAAGGTTAAGGGTTACCTCCTAGTACCCTACTACTGGGTCAAGGCTAATTAAGCCTTCGGCGTTGTGGCTTTAGTGGTTTAGGGCCTGATGGTTTTCCTAAGAGCAGGTATGTGTATGTAGGTTGATATATTTCACAGACAGTGCATCGCCACCTACTCCGAAGTAAACACGTAGAGCTCTTCTCGTTCCGGTGCGGGAGATTACTTTACTTTGCTGGTGCAACCAGAGTTTATGTCTAGCAGAACTACAAGCCCCCAAAGCGTGGCTGTCCCGACTGAGCCACCCCTCAATGCTCTAGAGGGTCTAGAGTCTGCGGGACTGGGAGATTGGGAGGAGCCCTTAAGCATTTCGAAGACGTCTACAGTCATTATTAGCAGCGAGGCATGAACGACAGTTGCAAGCACCACCAAAACATCAGCCAATACCCTACACCCTGCATACCCTAAACCAGACCAGACCCCAAACCTCAGATGACCAACAGCATCAATCTATGCTCCAACGGGGCTGATACCACGCGGGGCTTCAAACATCAGCCACCCTTTCGCAATTTTGGCAAAACCATCTAAAACTCTGACAAAAACCCTGAGAGCCCAAGAGACCCGGACGCTAAACCCGGAACCCTAAAGCCCTAAACCCTAAAACCCTGAGCCCTATAAGCCCTAACACCCCACAAGCTGGTTTTGCGCGGCATGCGCATCCGGTGATCCTCAAGAGAGTTCGAACTCCGTCCAGAACTTCTTGCCTCGTATATGAACTGCTGAAATCGAAAGCGAGAAGCAAAGGGTTCTACAGGGGCCTTAAACATTGATTGGGGGAAGTACTACGCTTACATTCGGGACAATAAAAGAGTATCATTACTAGCTAGTCCGACCCCCATATGAGTCGCAGGCATCGGCAACAACTGCGACAACTGATCGAAGTGCCGGGACAGAGGAAGCTTCCCGGAACGACACGAGAAGTATCAACCAAATTGTGGGATTCAGGGCTTAGGGGGTTTTTAATCAACCGCACGTCATACTCACCGGAGCAGGGGACTTCGCCAGCAGATTGAAAATAGACGCGCAAGGAGGCTTGGTCCAACTAAGGCAAGATATGTCCCAAGTGGGTAACATAAGGACTTTAATGATTCAAACAGGGTTTTGGAGTGGATTATACCTAATTATTCCAGGAACCCCAAGGAATAGTATCTCTACTGATTCAGGCTCTTGTATCTGGGAGCAGAACTACTTACAAAGTCCCGTGATCCTCCAAGCAATCCGTGTAATGACCATGCATTATTACGATTATACCAACAAGCACAAAAATCAACAAGTGGCTCTGCAATCCCATATTGAAACCTTCTGCATCAACTGAAACCCAAAGAGCCCAATGCCCCCCCTCAATTAAGGAAGATACGCTGAAATTATGAGGGGCCTTGGGAATATGACTAAGGTACATTCCCTAATGGGGCGCTCTGGGAACTGAAACCTAAACGTTGAATCGAAGAGCCAAATCCTAAACTTAAACGCCTAGACCCCTCAACCCCATCATTCGATTTCAGAGGACAGAACCACCGCCCTGAAATTACCAGATCCTGCATCTCAATGTTTCAGGTACAGGAGAACCACCCCTAACTAAGCCCCAAAGCCTAGATTCACTAAACCCTGCATCCCAAAACCTCAACCCTGAGACCTAAACCCATTATTGGCCCATGCTTTAAACAGACATTCAATTTTGAAAGGAGCATTCCGAATAAGTATTCGCAATTCTGTCGTAAACAAGACGGTCCGGAGCACTCAATCGGTTGTCAACTGAGACTTCAGAGCTCAGCTGCACTAATCACCTCGGCTCCCTTTGCTCGCACCGTCCCACGTCCTGCCTCATACTTTGGGGCCGAAAACGGTTGTTTTTTTATTGGTTTTACGTCTGAGGTTTTGGTGCTGAAGGCTTTCTCGAGCTAAGAGTTTCAAAGGCTCTTAAGGTCTACAGGGTTTGTACTTTTAGAGCGTATTTCAGGGTTCGGGTTTTGCAGGTTTGCTGGGCGGAGTTTACAGTTGAGGAGCCTGAGGAGAGCGTGAATCTTAAACCCTCGACTCGGTATGATCTTGGGGTAGATTATCTTATCAGCATAATAAGGACCAGGAATACTGTTGCTAATTCTTCAAGCCCCATATTTATGCATGCATATGTAAATGTATCTATATAACAATATATATATATATAGAGAGAGAGAGGCACATACAGATACATATGTGTATTGGTTTCCAAGGCTGTCTCAGGGTATCTGGTGGGTTAAAACTTCAACCGTTTTGATTAGACCTTAGGGTTCGTATGCCTCCAACTTAAGTTGTCAAGTTGAGGGACCAGAGTCTAGACTTCAAATGGAGGGTTGCCTTTAAACATGTGTATAGGGTTTAGGGTTTAGGTGTCGTTGACGAAAATTTGAACTCTAGGTGTTGGCTCCATAGCGTTCCCAAAACGGCAGGGTGCGCAGTGCACAGAAGTCGTCAGCATCAGGTTGGCATCCCAAAGCGTTATACCATGTACCGGCTAGTTCGCTGCTTAGACCGCACGGGTACCCTACCTCAACCTACCAAAACCTATTTTTGTGCAGGGTCCCTGTACATTCCCTATTAGGGTTCATACAAGAACCAAAAATAGTAGGGTTTGGGGCGTTCAGGTACTTACTCTAAACATACAGACTATATAAAGAATCCTATTACACCGAACACTGAAAGCACCTCATATGGTGGGGGGCTTTGTGTTGGCCGCAGGGATGAACAATTCAAGCTAAAGGGGGGTCTGAATACTTAGCAATAGTACCCCTTCTAGTTCCTAATCATGAAGCTTTATTTACAATAGCAGATAGCAGACCCCCAGACCCAATTCTTTCTTATGAACGAACCTATACTGGACTATTCTTTCGGCTTCTGGTCTGGTATCGAGGCTATCGGGTTGGGATGATCCCGTATCACACTTTCAGCATAGGACGTAACTTAACCCAAACGCTTTTCTTGACAAGATAAGTTCAGTCATTAATGGCTGTTGTGTAAGGCTCTGCAGAAGTCTTGCAAGGGACTGTTAGGGTTCTATGTCAATTACAATTTGTTTTCATCTGGCGTTGTAAAGTCACACATGGTCTAAAGCTGAAACCCGAGCCTCAAAAATAATCCTGGAGCCTCAGCTGTGAGTTAAGGCAAGGGCGAAGCTGCATGGTTTGCGTCGCGATTGGTTCAATGAGGCCCTAAGCCCTAAACCCGAAGAATATAACAATTTAGTTGCAAGGCTCAAAAAAGGGGCCCTAAAACCTTACGCCTAAACCCCACGAGCGTTGATTCGAAGTTCTCAAGGCTTTGGGCTGCCAGCTACTCCGTGGGATGTCTTAGGGGTTCGGGGATTTGGGGTTTAGGCTTTCGGGTTTAGGTCGGACAGTTCAGGTCCGGGTGAGTTCTAGCTGCTCGCGTTGCACTTGGTTAGCCGACTCTACACCGAAACCCTAAATAGGCCCTAAACCCCGAGGGCTATTCAAACCTTGCAAACTGAGGGCTATTCAAACCTTGCAAACCCTAAACCCTAAACCCTGAGGGCTATTCAATTACTTACTTGATGTATAGGGGACGAACCCGCACTTGATACAGACGGAAGATGCATGGAGAACTGTTCTCGTAAAGAGTAAGCTCCATGCCTGCGCGAATTCGGATGGAAACTAAGTTCTTTGCTGCTGTAATACGCAGAGCGTAAGCCGGCTGAGATCATGTTGTATGATCCCTTTACAGGGATCGCTGAGGTCCCAAGGGGTCTGTAAACCCTTAACCCGAACTGTGAACCTTAAACGCCAAACCCTAAACCCTTAGCCTTGAACCCCTAAACCTCTAAACCCCTAAGCCCCTTATAAACCCCTAAACCCCCTAAACCCCTAAACCCCCTAAACCCCTAAACCCCCTAAACACCCTAAACCCCCTGAACCCGAAGCCTAAACCTGGACCCTGACTCTTCAAACCTCAGCTCTGAACCCTAAACCCTGAACCCTAAACCTGAACCTAAGTCTTGAACCCTAACCCTAAGGCCCAAAATGGCCCAAAAGCCTTAAGAAATATGGTCTTTAGGCCCAAAGTCCTTAGAGCCTTAGGGTAAGCGCTTACCCAGAGGCTCCATAGTAGTTCCTTTTTGGGATTACCTTATAGGATTCTATATATGAACCCCAAAAAGGAACTACTATGGAGCCTCTGGGTAACCCTAAACTTTAAAACTTAGGCCAAAAATCCTTAAAAAAATATGACTCCTTAGAGCCTTAGGGTAAGCGCTTAACCCTAAACTTTAAAAACTTATATTAGGGACCGTTGAGCACCCCCAAAAAGGCTTCAACAAAAAGGGATCTCGGGGATCCAAAACCCCACCCCCGAGAGGTTCCTTCCGATAAGTTAGGGGTTTTGGGGGGTTTTGGGGGTTTAGGGGTTTAGAGGTTTAGGCGGTTTAGGGGTTTAGGGTTTAAGGGTTTAGGGGTTTAGGGGTTTAGAGTTTAGGGGTTTAGGGTCTAGGGTTTAGACTCCAATTATGAAGTATACGGGCCTTAAAACTCAGATTACGGCTTTGGGGTATATTATGCCATCATGACAAATATGAACCCCATGGGGTGTGGGGTCCACATTAATGGTAGGATAGCTATGATACGGAGTCTCAAGGAGTAATGTTGGTAATTATTCAGGCTTCTACCCTAAACGCAGAAACCTAAACTTCAGCGCCCCAGGGCACTTAGCATTTCCCGAGCCTTCCTCTTACTCTGGCTCTCCACTTGCTCGATGGCATCAGACTTTCACGACCATCCCAACCACGACGGTGATGTCATCCATCTTGCCGCCCATGTGCCTGGCTTGGGAATTTTTAGGGTTTAGGATAT
Organism: Symbiodinium sp. clade A Y106; assembly: GCA_003297005.1. Taxonomy (NCBI): domain Eukaryota; class Dinophyceae; order Suessiales; family Symbiodiniaceae; genus Symbiodinium; species Symbiodinium sp. clade A. The sequence goes on from BGNK01002426.1 coordinate 91,579, forward strand.
AGTTTAGGGGTTGTGATGTAGTGCTTCGGGGCTTGATGTCTTCGGTCCAGGGCCGAGATCTATGCCCTAGGAGGCCCTGGGTGTAGGCTTGTGGATACTTCAAAAGAGGAGCCTTCAAATCTCCGAAAGTCACCAAGGTGAGGTCAAGCGGGATTGATAGGCTTCTGAGAAGCAATTTTGTTGATGCACTGGTAGCAACCCTCAACCTCTGAACAAGCACCACCTCAATTAAGCAAAAACACCCCAAACCCTAAACCCTGAACCCTAAGCCCTGTAAACCCTAAACCCCTTTTAACTTCAAAGTCCAAGCTGCTGGAGCCCGGCACTGCGTGCGCAGTGGCCGAATGGGGTCTTCGCCGAGCTGTCCTGCACAAGAAGGGGTTTAGGACTTAGGTGTTTCGTGGTTTAGCGGCTAGAGTTTAGGGGATTCGGGGATGCTTTGGGCAAAGGATATAAACCCTATGAGGGAGAGACTGGGATTTCGTTTGCGTTCGCATGTGCTTCTTGAAAGCTACTTTGTTTTGGGGGTCGGGGCAGTGTAGGGCTCCAAGCCGGGGGCTTAGCTCGAGCCCATCCTGACACCCGAAACGTCAAACATGAAACGTCTCAAAATCACATGACCATATGCTACACCTTCTTAAAACCAACCTCCACAACTTCGAACCTTAACCGAAAACCAGCCATAGACTAACAGTGCCAGCAGCTTGACACCCAAATCCCCACGAGCGGCGTCAGCTTCGTCCCTAAAACTCCGAACCTTAGCCGTAGACCCAGCCCGATAGTTTGGAAAACCCAACCTAGAACCCAAGTATACCCCTAATCCAAAACCCTAAACCCTATTCTTTCTAAATCCCTAAACTCTAATCCCTCTAAACCCTCATCTCTCTAACTTTCTAGCCCCGAAACTTCCGAAACCCTAAACCCCATAAATCCCTAGACCTAAACCCTAAACCCTAGACCTTAAAACCTCCGCATCTCACGCGCCTGCGAACGCGCCCGTGCGGCTTCGGCAAAGGCATGGGCCAGCCTGGTGCGACTTTTGTTTTCGGGTTTAGGGTTTTATTAATTCAAAAACTTAGGGGGTTTAAGGGTTTAGGGCTTTTTAAGGGTTTAGGGGTTCTGAGAGGTTTAGGGGTTTTATTTTAGGGGTTTAAGGGTTTTAAAAGTGTATTTTGGTTTTCGGGTTTAGGATTTTTCTTTTAAGGGTTTAGGGTTTAGTTTAGGGTTTAGGGGTTTAGGGTTTACGGGTCTTTTTTGTAGGGTTTGGGGGGGGGTTAGGGGGGGTTTAGGGTTTATACGGCTTAGTGTCTAGAGGTTTTGAGGGCTTTCAGGGTTTAGGGTTTAGGGGTGTAAGGTTTAGGGTTTGGGGCTTGGGGCTTTTTCAGCTTGGGGTTCCGGGTGTTTGCATATGAAGCTGTGTTGAGTAAGCGGCTTTAGTGGTTGAAGGGTTTTGGGTTTGGGGTTTTGGACTGTTTAGAACATCGGATTTGCGGATTCAACGTGAAGGTTTGTACGGCTTCAGGATTCATCTTTGCTTTTGTCGGTTTCTGGGTTCATGTCGCTTAGGGTGCCAGGGACTAGTTTTAAAGATCTAGGGTTGAGGTTGAGGTTTAAGTTGTCAGCCCAGATCACGATGTAAGGGTAGAGTCGCGGGCTGTTGCTTGAAGGGCTAAGGTTTGGGGTTTGAACTGTATAACTACATAAGCATAGTTAAGTTGTCGCAAACCCCAGTTACTAAGCCCAATGATCCTTTAACTAACCCCTAACCCCAAGTCGAAAATCCTAAAACTTGAAGCCAAATCCTAAACGTTGAATCATAAGCCTCAGTCTTTAGATCAAGCTCGCACGCGAGCGCTAACCCCATCAACCCTTAAACCCTATCGGTCGCGCGAAATGGCTATGACCCTCAAAACTGTATGGAACAGCCTTTCAAAAGTTCAGCTTGTTGGATTCACGGGGATACCGCACCCTATCCGCCGAACATTTGCGGCCGCGCCAACACCTTCGCATCTTGCAGAGCCACAGCCGAGCTGAGAGAAGAGGAAGACGGACTGACATGCCCAGGGCGGCTTGGATGGATGTGCATGCGGCCAGTCCGGCGCGGCCAGCTGGCACAGCTGGCGGCCCGAACAGCCGGGGCCGGCGTTCGGGTTCGCGGTCTCGTCTTCCACACATCGAAATCGCATGAGTGATCATGAGTGCGAATTTCAGTCACCCTTCTGACTTTTGCCCTTACAAAACCCGAAGGACCCTGAAAGATTCCCTATGCAACAGCATAGAGCCCTTGTACACAACCTCGAAAAATCCGATAAGCCCTCAAGCACTGAAATGCTCAATCCCAAATCCCAAAACCCTAACCCTAAACACCAAAACACCAAAACCCCGAAGCCCAAACCATCAAGAAAACCCCCCAAGACCTGAACCCTCAAGCCGCCCAATCCCCTACGACCCCAAACTTTCCTAAACCGCAAATCCCTACCCTAAGGGCCCTATAGGGTTTAGGGTTTAGGGTTTAGGGTATAACACTTTAGGGAACCTCAAAATTTAGGGTTTCTGAAACCCCAAAGAGACCCGAGGGCTCTCCCTCGGAGATTCCAGACCCTCCTAAGGAGATACCTGGACCCTTAGGGTAAACCCTATAAGACCCAAAATTTCCCTAAACCCTAAATCTTAAACCACAGATCCCTAAACCCTAAGACCCAACATTTCCCTATTTCCCTAAACCCTGAACCCTAGGACCCATAATGTCCTAAACCCTAAACCCCAAACCCTTAGACCAAAAATTTTCCCTAAACCCTAAGACCCAAAACTTCCCTAAACCCACACCCACCTGGCTGGATCGATCGACCAAGCCGTGGATTTCCTCAGCAGAAAAAGCGGGGGATCTAGGTTCTGGAGGTTTAGGGTTGAGGGGTTGAGGGGTTTAGGAGTTTAGGGGTTGAGGGGTTGAGGGGTTTAGGGTTTAGGGGTTTAGGGCTTACTGTCGGATGCGTGTTCGTCATCCTGGAAAACACGAGTTCGAAACTTTCGCCGACCTTCTCCATCAGAAGCGCGTCAACGTTTGCGGGATAGCCGTTGCGGTCTGCGCAAGTCTGAACATCGAATCCATAGCACGTGGGCAAGTACTTCTCCAAGGGCGCGTCCCGCCAAAAGACAGAAATGCATCCCGCTCCAGCTTATTGGAGTTCCATTGGGGACTGGTGGCGTCAAGCTTCATGCCCAGAGAATAGCCGTTGACCTCGTACCCATTTCTGCCAGCACCCTTGGTGCGCCATTCCATGGCAGTGTTTTGCACCGAACCATCACGGAAGGTCAGCTTCGAGTGATACGCTTCTTGCGTCGCCTTACCTACGGTGGCATTCGTTGCTCTGCTCGAAAACCACTCCGCTACACTTGCGATTTGAAACCCCAGGATTGCCAGGGCGACCATGGCAGCGAGTGAAACTTTACATACACTGAACAGGGTTTAGGTGTTTAGGGTTTAGGGCTTAGGGTTTGGGGCTTTGGGTTGAGGGTTTAGGGGGTTAGGTCAGGGCTTATGATTTAGAAGCTGAAGATTGCGGGCTTTGGGGTTTGAGGGCCTTAGGGCCTAGGGTTGAGTTTAGACCCTAAGCCCTAAACCAGGGGTTAGGGCTTAGGGGTTTTCAGGGTTCAGTTGATGCTCTCAAGAGAAGTCGACAGTACGACGGAGTTGCAAAACCGGCTGAGTTTGACTATACCATGATGGCCTCAGTACCCCTACTTATAACTCTACATCTCGCCTACTGACTGTGCCCTGCGATTGTAGGTTCAGCGCATCTTGTGACCGCCGACATTCTTTTCCCAGCTTCTGCGGATCTCAGAGCCCTTTATAGTAGGGCGTATAGACTTTAGGGTGACGTTTGAATCGAGGACTCATGGCAATTCAGGATTATCCAGTCCGGGACCTCAGAGCACTTCTCAAGACCTGGAAGCTTGTGGCCCCGTACTAGCTGTGATTTGAGCACACAAACCCTAAACCTTAACCCAAATCCTGAACTGGGGTTTAGGGTTTTGGTGGAGGGGCCGAGCATGCCAAAACCCTACACCGCAAATATCGCTCGATTCGTACGTAGAGAGGATTTGCTCTTCTGTCTGAAGGAAAGGAAACCCACACTCAGCCTTAAACTCAAACTAAGCCCCAAGGCTTAGCCCCTCCCTTCCCCCTAAACCCTAAACCCAAACCCTAAACCATCGCCGGAGCACTCTCTGTTGCGAAATGCGGCCTGGCAAGAATGGAGGATGGGAGCAACGCCATGATGGTTTTGGGTCTTCTTCCCAGGCGTCATGCGGCAGCGTATAAATATATGTTGATGAGGGCGAAACATGAATGATGCTGCAGCTTCGAATGTGCTTCATGTGGGAACCTGATCAAGAAACCTTGGGCCTTTATTGGGGTTCCTTATCAGGTTGCTACAGTACGATGGTTCAACTGATTAGGATGCCACGCAAAATATGCTACTGACGAAGAGCTGGAGGCGGCAATGATGACAATTGTGGAAAATTAGCGTGAACGCCAGTGACACGAACATAAAGCAGTTGCGTGGTGATGTTAGAATGTTGTCGATGGATGGTGCTCACGCTGCTCATGGTGGTGATCGTGATGATGGCGATGGCAGGGGCGATGGTGATGATCACCATCATGCTGTTCATGAAGGTCGTGGTGCCTATCTGACCTATCTCGCTTGATGCAGCTTCGGGTGAAGTCTGGCTGTTGTCAGACATGCTATGACGCGTCACTATGGCTACCGCCCCATGCTCAAGCTTTAAACCCTAAAGTGATAACAAGCCCATAAAGAGAGCATCAGAAAATGGGGGAACCACTTTTATCGACTGTGTGTAGTGGGTCTTTGACACCCAGAGATTCCAATATCCTTTGATTAAGGAATATACCTTAAATCAGATTAGGGATCCTATTGTAGTTTAAGGTATATTCTTTGATTTAGGGATATTGGAGTCTCTGGGTACAACGGTTGATGGACAAAATCCTGCATGACCCATAATAAGGAATATACCATAATTCCCATAGTTTAGGGTCCTTAGGGTCATGCAGGATTTTGTCCATCAACAGAAGGACCCCAACATGGACCTTGAATTTTCTCGCTCCCCGGCCTCCAATGGAGCCTGCGCCAACTCGCACACCTGGCACCCAAGAGGTCTCCTAAAGGCTTCTTAACTGAGCGCTAGGGTTCTTGCGGAGGGTTGTGCGGTTTCGGAATTTAGAACTTTTAGGCTTACAATTTCCGACTTAGGTCGCAAGGACTGGATATGAAACGGGTTTTTGGGGTGGTTCAGAAGACTCGTAGAGGGTTTAGGGTTTAGGGTGTTGCTGTACCAGGTGCCATATCACAAGGCTGAAAAACTTCAAGCAAAGACAAAGTGAGCGTTGTACTGGTGATTACCAATGTCACTGCTCACTAGCTACTGTTGCCAAGAAGGGTTTCGGGTTAGCATGATATTGGGGGGCCTGAATAATTACCAGTACTATTGTCGGGGTTCCGTAATGTGGTTACAGTATAATGCATCCCAAAATCCTATTCAAGTTATCAAGGCCCCCCATAGTATTTGTAGCCCAGCTGGTTGGCAGACTTGGTGTCTCCAGGCTGGTCGTTCGTCCCCGATGTCGTCGTCACTGCTCAATATTGGGGCCTCAATGGTTAGAATAGGGTTCCTTTGAAGGGGTCTATAAGGGCTACTATAAGGATTTAGTACAAGGGCCGCCTCCACTGACATGGCTTGCGAGAAGATCTTGCCTCGGCGGATGTCTGCACCCACCATGGACAGTCGGAGACGCTCTGTGCTCCTCGATCAAGCTGTTCAGGTCGCCGTTTGAGACTTCGGTCTTGGGGCGGAGGACCATGCCGGAGCCTGAATCCTACCTTTGGTTAGTAGGGAATGGAAGAATGGTAGTAATAGTAGTTATAATTGTACCCCATTCCTTCATTCCCTACTAACCCAAAGGTAAGGAATTCAACAGTCTTCCCTAAGCCTCCTGCCCCACCCCCACTTCGATGTCACAAGAAGCCCTCAGCCCCAAGAGCCTGAAGCCCCGAAACACTGAACATTGAAAGCCTAAACCTCTGCACACTAAGGCCTTGCACCCCCAAAAGCCCTGAACCTAAACCCTGCAACCCTAAGCCCAAAGCCTAAACCCGAAGCCCATTACCCTAGTCCCGAAACCCTAATTAAAGCCCTTACCCCCAGAATCTCCAAAACTCTGAAAAGCTCGACGCGGTTTCGGGTTTAGGGGTTAAGGGTTTAGGGGTTTAGGGTTTAGGGGTTTAGGGTTTAGGGTTTAGGGACACCCTTAAACCCCCGAAACCCCCTTCACGGTGCGGCCTCGTGGTCGTGAAGATTGTCAAAAACGCCATCGGTACCAAGCAGCAGCACGTCTCCCTCCTGTACCTGCAGAGGGTCTATTCAGGGGTTTAGGGCTGAGGGGTTTAGGGTACCCCTAAGAGTCCTAGGCACCTAATGATAAGGTTTTGGAACTCTGACAAGTTCTAAATACAAGGGTTCTTGGAGGGTCGGGGGACTCAGTGACTGGTTATTTATGGAGTTATAAGTACCATAACCCCAAATAGGGTCCATTCTAGGGTACTTGTAACTCTACTTCCCTAAGGGTCCAAAGGACCCAATAATCAGGTACTTGGGTTTAGGATAGTAGTTAAGTAGCTCAATATTTAAGAGAGTATATGATTATTAGGTACTTGGACCCTTAGGGCTTATTACACCTACTCCGTAAGTCCCCCGACCCTCCAAGTAGGGTCCAAGGGACCTTCGCACGCCTAAGCGGTTCAGGGTGCAGGATTCATGCAGTGGGGTCTTAGACTTAGGATTCCGGTGGTGGCGGGTTAAGGGTTTACAGGATTTAAGGCTGATAGGGTTTATGGGCTTATGAGCTTTACTTAGGATTCAGGTGGTGTTTAGGGCATGCAGGACTTAAGGTTCAAAGGGTTTATGGGTTTATGAGACTAGGTTGGAGAGGGTTTGGGGATTTTGGGGATTACGGTTGATGTGTGGTTTCTGGTTTCTGAAACAGCAAACAAACCACATGCCCTCATTTTGACCAGGCAGTGAGAGTCTTGTGATGAACAACTGTTTGGTTCTTAGTAGGGAATGGGGGAATGGGTTATTGGGACTACTATAAGGGGACCATCATAGGGATCCATTCCCACATTCCCTACTAAGAGACAATCTCCCTGATTCGAAACAGTTTCAAACGCTGCTAATTCTGGACTACGCGACTCCCTCAGCAATCCTCACCCACTTGCCTCTCTCCATTTAGTGCATGTCAATGTGGCGTCACGACACCAATCCCTTACCTTAAACCCCAAACCCCCTGAACCAGAACCCAAAGCACTTAAACTCCGAACCGCCAACCCGTCTACAGACAAGCCTTATCACAGTCTTTTCAACCGCTCCCAGCAACTCGCTCAAAAGCCCAAAATACCAGATCGAGATTACCCTAAACTACTGGAACCCTACCTGGTAAGCCCTAAACTTAAACTCCGGACGACACACGGAACCTAGAGATGACCCTCTACAGATCTCCATGTGGGAGTTTCCGAAAATAGGGGACCCATATATAGTACCCCAAATAGTAGGATCCTTATTATAAGGACCCCAAAATAAGGTACCCCTAATTCTCGGAAACTCTAAACCCTAAACCCTTTTGTAGAACCCTTATAGTACCCCATTAAAGGAACCCTAAGGTACCCCTAATTTTCGGAAACTCCCAATGTATGCTCCTGTTGACCACAGGCTGACCCGGCGCCTCAAAGGTGTAAGTGTCCGCATCGCATGGCGTATCCTGCCGACGCTTGGACTTAGTAAGTCTACTACTTAGAGGATCATGGGACTTAGTAACTGGGGTTATAAATAAGGTAACCATACTTATAAGTACTTACAACCCCAATTAAGGTACTTATATCCTTACTTACTAGGTCCCATGATCCTCCAAGTATCCCCTATCCTTAGACTAAGGGTCCTACTATTTAGGGTACTATATTAGGGCCCCCTATGTTCGGAAACTCCCAAATCAAACTCGAAACCCTCTACCTTTCACGGCCGCGTGTGATCTGAACCCCACGAAGCAAACAACGGTAAACCCTAAACCCTAAACCCGGGATCGGCTCTTTAGTTCCTGTATGAGTGATTGTAGGAGTTCGGATTCTGAAATCGCTGAGCGTAGAGGAGGGGGCCGTGAGACCGCGCCGGAGATTAAGGTAGGAAGCTTATTAAGACACCCTGGGTCTTTATTAGGGTTCTCTTTATGGATCCTAGTAGTTTGGGGTTATAGGACCAGGGTTTCTTAATCAGATTCTTACATTACCTGGGGCACCTCAACCCAAGCCGCGAGTAGCAGAACTGTGGCGCCGTGTCCGTTGTCATTCCACTACGGTACTGCAACAGCAACCCCAACCCCCAAACCCTAACTGCACTGCGATAAAAACCCAGGATGATGAACCGTTTATACCACATTACCTTTCTCAAATGCTCCGAGAGTCGCGGCACGGCACATTGTTGGGATGCATCTACAGGTTCGAACTCGGAAATTTGGCGCAGAGCTTCTTTCAACATGCAAGTACTTGGAGGCCCTTTTGACTTAGTAAGTAGGGTTAGTAAGGTGGGTTATGGGGGATTATAATATGGTTTCTAGGGGATACTAAGTAGACTTACTAAGTCAAAAGGGCCTCCAAGNTTGGAGGCCCTTTTGACTTAGTAAGTAGGGTTAGTAAGGTGGGTTATGGGGGATTATAATATGGTTTCTAGGGGATACTAAGTAGACTTACTAAGTCAAAAGGGCCTCCAAGTAGACCCCCCAAAGACAACACGCTAGTTTGATTGACACCACGATTTTTCGAAATCTGCATCTGTAGTCCCAATACCGTACAAACTTGTAGTACAAACTTGTAGACTGCGACCACAGTCGAAAACCAGAGAAAGCAGGCAAATGGAGCACAAAGTGGACCGGGGTTAGCGCCGAGATTGATCAAAAGCCCGGTTGTGCCGCCTGCTTCGCAGATCCAGACTTCTCGACAGCCTGGCAGTGGCCCTAAGGGTCACAAGGACCTGATCATTAATTACTTCTTGAACCAACAGTATGTAGACTAATGGCCTCTTATAGGTGCTGGGCAAATTATACCTACTCTTGGGGGGTATAGGTTGGGTTTAGGATAGTAGTTCTGCAGGATTGCTACGGTGAAATCGGGAGAGTAATGATATCTAGGCACTGTGGCCCTTAGGGTAGGCAGGGCAGCTCTTGATCACAAATCCTACCCCGAACGCCGATATACCAGAAACCGCAAATCCCCAACCGAAGGCCTGAACCTGCCAGGGCCCCACAAGTGCCCTGGAATAAAGCGCTATGGTCCTTCATCGGGAAATTATGGTATATTATTATAGGGTACTTGAGGGGGGTTCTAGTTGAACCCTAAACTGAAAAACCCTTAGCCTGAAGCCTTAAAGCACTGAAACCCCGCTAGGAAATGTCCGAGAGGATTTGCTTGAGGGCTGAGTGAAGCAACTACGCTGACGTTGGCTGACAAGCCATGAACTTTCAAGCACATTGGTTCAGGGCTTACGCTACAAGGCTTACGATAGCTTTCAGGTTTACCCTATTCTGGACATCGCCGAGACACCCCATATCAATGTCTATATCTATATCGATACCGATACCTATTGAACATATCTATTATATAGTTGTTGCGACTTAAAGCCCTGCATGTGTGCGTCCTAAAGCCTTACAAGCTTAGAAATAGAGCAAACACCGAAGAGGATCCGCCGAGCTTCATTTGCACAGACTTCCGAAACTCGCCAGAATCCCCAAGCCTCAACTCAACGCCCTCAGCCCTCAGTACAAGAGTCACAAAGTTACTATGAGATTTGTTACATATATGGGTTACAAGAGGGTTCAGGCGTTGTGATTTGGCGTTTGGGGGTAGGGCTTCATGTTCGGAAGGGAGTTTCCGAAAATGAGGGGTACCTTATTTTGGGGTCCTTATAATAAGGATCCTAGTATTTCGGGTACTATGTTGGGGTCCCCTATTTCGGAAACTCCCGTATGTGCGTGGAAACACCATGTTTACTTGACCGGCTCAAGGCCACGGAACCCCCTCGACAGACTTATTTGGGAGTTTCCTGAAATTCGGGTACATTATTTTGGGGTCCTTATAGTAAGGATCCTACTATTTAGGGTACGATATTGGCTTATTAGGTCTCCTATTTTCGGAAAATTCCCATTTATACCCTGAAGAGGCGAAGGGCCTTCACCAGGGAATTCAACCCCTGTGCCCGCAGATCCGCGTAGTCCTGTTGCGGGGAAGTCGCTGGATGACAGGCAGTATACTTGGAGGATCATGGGACTTCGCACGCAAGGATATAAGTACTTAAATTCGGCGTATAAGTACGTATGAATACCTAGTTAGCTTTATATCCGGTTACTACGTCCAGTGACCCTTTAAGCAGGGTCTCATGAGGTTTCAAGCCCTACCTAAACCCTAAACCCTAAACCCTATAAACCCTAAACCCTACCGGCAAAGGGATGCAGGCTGAAGGGTGTCGGGCTTCAGGTCTGCCATGAAAGGCCCTTGATATTCCCTAAACCCAAGAAACCCCTTAAACCCCCTAACTAAGGGATTCAGCTATTTTTTCAAGTCTACCAAAAAACCGCAAGGCTGTTGGGTTTTGACAGGAGCGGCTTGAAGCCTTTGGCTCCGCCTAATCTAGGGGCCTTAATAGTTAGAATAGGGTTCCTTTTAACGGGTTCCTTTAAAGGGCTCTATACGGGGCAGTAAGTGCCCCGCCCCCTCCCGAACCCGAACCACTACCGAGGGGGGGTTGGGGTTCGGGTTCGGGTTCGGGTTCCGGTGGCAGGGGGGGGG
>BGNK01002427.1:0-47400 GCA_003297005.1 Symbiodinium sp. clade A Y106
GCACGCACACAAACACACACACACACACACAGACACACACACACACACACCACACACACTTGGAAACTCTCTCTCGGAGGAGTAGCTAGCTGTATGTTACATTCTTATGGGGTTCTCGGCTTGGCCCCTCGCCACCTCACTTGCAACAGCACTTGCAGAAACACTTGCAGGTACGCTGGGTTGATCAGACCCAGTGTCAGCCGTGGCATAGCCCTCTTCGTTGGGCAACCAGCTATGCTCACGGGGTTGCCCCCCTGCACTGTTTTTGACATGAAACTCTTTGCTATCAGAGGGTCACACACACAGCTACTCCCCGTTTGGAGAGTAGACTGCATGTTGGTCGACAATCTCTAAGTCGAAAAGCGTTATGGCCAATAATTTTGGCAACGTGCACGAATTTTAATAATGGCTTTCACGGAGTGCGGCTCCGTTTTCTTTGGAGACTCTGAAAGAACAGCTGAACCCTGTGCCTCAGATGAAGGTGGAGCAGTAGTTGCGGATGCTTGGCTCCACATCTTGTCGGCATCAAGGCGATTTTTGATCCACTGAGGTGTCGCAGGGAACCAGGTCTTCCACCAACTGTGTTGACCATCAGCTGCTACTGTCTTGGAACAGTAGTAGCGCCATGAAATTTGCGGCGACCGGGATCTACTTCGGTCAGACATGATGAGTCGTCGCTGAAAGCCGATAGCTGTGACGACAACATGAAAAAGGTAGCTCGCGACTGTACAGAAAAGAAAGCAATGTTTTATGACACCGCACGCTGAAGAAATGTTGTCCTGTGAACAAAGAGACACCGTTTCCTCTTCAGATTGAGGACAAAGTTGATTGGGTGAAACCAAATTCATCCGCCAAAAGCTTTACAGGGCAAAGATGCCGACGAACATAATGGCACGGACAGCGAAGGCCACTACGAACCATCATCTTAGCCACTCCACGACCCTCATATTTGACAGAATTCACCGGGGTCGCGGGGCTGTCTGCTTTGCTTTTGCAAAAAAGGTCAAAAGCTGGATCATCGAAATCATGAGCTGCTGGAACGTGCGATGCCACTCGCACGCCCGAAGATGCATTGCTGGACTGCGCTGTAGTCCGCGTTGCTCGCAGTGTGCTAGAAGTCGTTTTTGACTTCTTTTTCTTCTTCTTTTTGGATTTCTTGGACCCAACGTCCTTTGAACGTTTTTTGTCGTGCTTGGGAGAAATCGTCTCAGAAGGAGGGTCAAAAGCCGAATGCCACGACGAAGTGGAAGAAGCCGGCGACCCAGCAGCCAAGGGAACNACCCAACGTCCTTTGAACGTTTTTTGTCGTGCTTGGGAGAAATCGTCTCAGAAGGAGGGTCAAAAGCCGAATGCCACGACGAAGTGGAAGAAGCCGGCGACCCAGCAGCCAAGGGAACTTGCTGATTGTCCATGGCTGCAGCACGAAAGCAAATTGGCTTGAACAGCATATGCAAAGAGAAAAGTATATACATTCATTGTAACAAGCTCGGAAAAAGACTACTTCCAGCAGCGGAAGGGATTCATTTGTCTCGAAAAAGGCACTTCAGTCAACATGCAACTAATTATTAAAGAACTTGGCATGTCTTCAAGGTGCACGCCATCCACCCCAGGCTTCTGTGTCCTGGATAGCCCTCTGGCTAATCTTGTCGGCGATAGTATTCAGCATGGATCGAGCCGGGAAGTCGGCCGAATCTTGATCGGCAACTNTTCTGTGTCCTGGATAGCCCTCTGGCTAATCTTGTCGGCGATAGTATTCAGCATGGATCGAGCCGGGAAGTCGGCCGAATCTTGATCGGCAACTATAAAAATGTAGTCGATCCGGGCAGTTGATTCTCTAATCGCCCATCTTTTGTCTTTTCAAACAGAATGCACGGCCTGATGCAGCCGACACATGGAGTTTTCTAAGACAGTGTTGGCGGAGGGGCTTTTTGCGAAATTTCCGCCCAAATAACCACCGAACACAATGCCGGAGCTGTTTTTTGTGCTCCAGTTCAGATTGGCGGCCCATTCAAGGAAATTATTGGTCCACCCAATGTTGGTGTGGCATCGACCGAAAAACGACATCGACTCTTGATCAGGCCTTAGGCCAAGAGTCCAGGCGGCTGTGCGAATGACTCGCCCAGACGCCAAAATGCCAACTGATCCGGGTACGTCTGAACAATGGGCCCAAGCAATATGGGCTTGTCCCGGAGGCTCCGGCCCAGGAAAGGACTCCACCTCAAAGAAGTACAGTTTGCTGTTGCATCCTGGTACCTCATAACTTTTCGCCCCTGGCCTGAAATGATTTGCAACACGGACTTTTGCAGAAATTAAAGCCTTGGCAAACGTGCGGAAAACTCCACTGTTCATGGATTCCGGCCGTGGAGCTTCTTCCAACAGAGTCAGAAGCTCAAGGCAAACGTCATCAATCTCACTGTGTGAGATTGTCGACCATGGCCTGCAGTAGGCCAACACAGCTCTTTTCCGATCGCGAATTTCTCGCATTTCGGAGTGTTTGAAGATGAGCCAAGAATCCGAGAAAGGATTGTTGCGATAGTGCAACACGAAAAGCACATATGCAAGAAAAGGCGTGAGAGGGTCGGTGGTATCAAAAGTCTCAGTGCTCTCCGCCATGCCACTTTGTTGGAGTAATTCTGCTCCGGTGGCTTGGTAGGCATCGACGAAAAGTCGCTCAAGATCCACCTCAGTAGGTTGATCAGTGGAAGACTGAGCATTCGTCTTCCGAAGCTCTTCGTCNTCGACGAAAAGTCGCTCAAGATCCACCTCAGTAGGTTGATCAGTGGAAGACTGAGCATTCGTCTTCCGAAGCTCTTCGTCCAGCATTTCATCAGCTGATTTTTCCACAGCTGGAGGTTGCTCTGTAGATGCTCTTCCAGGCTCCTGTTTTTTCTCCCGCTTCCTGGGTGTGGCCTTTGGCTCGCAATCAGGAGGATTGTAGGGAGGAGTTACTGGAGCGGCATTATGCTGAACATTAAAAGTTGAAGCCGGATTTTTCTTCGGCTGTTTCTCCTTTTCGGAGGCATTAAAAGTTGCAGCCGGATTTTTCTTCGGCTGTTTTTCCTTTTCGGAGGCGAAGCTAGGCTTTCCTCCCGAAGTTGGTGGAGGCTGAACATTGCCTTGCTTAGGCTCGGAAAGAAAACCTGGAGGAGGAACCACTGGTCGAGGTGGTTGCGGTCTCCATGATCCAGGCGGGCCGGAGAGCCACGGGTCTCTGACCATTGCCAGCGAACCATACACCCGGAGGCAAATCAGAATCCGGGTGCCATTGGGTTGGTGATCGACCCGCAGGTGCCGATGTTGCAAGTAGCGGTGGTTCACCTCGATGGGGTGTAGCCGATCGAGGCGGTGTAGAGCCTCGAAAAGGCGTAGCATCCGGGTCAATGTGCCAATCTCCACGTGGAGCTGCAGCTGGAGCAGCAGTTGGCACTGGAGGCCTCTGCTTCGGCGCAACAGCAGGAGGTGGTATCTCCCTTGTCTGGGTCATTCCTGCTGCGAGATCGATGCCGATGATGTCGTCGGTGTCGGTGATGCCGGCGGGGAGAATTCCCTTCAGATCTCGCCCTTATGGCCCTGGGTCTCGAGGGTGGTGATGTTATGTTCACGCCCTCGGAGGGGATCCCGGCATAGAAATTGAAAACATCGACATGGCTGGCATTTCTACTAGCTGAGAGCAACCTCAGTCTGTAAGCAAGAAATCCAACTATGTACACAATTGTAGAAGTCGTGTATTGCAGATTCCTGCAATGCTGTTGCATCAAATAAAATTGATGATTCTTTTCCGTTCCAACTACGGCGACGTCCATTGTCGGAGAAAAGAAGAAGCAGCATTCTTCAAAACTTGAACGCCATACCCGTAGGTCGTATACGATCTTACCAAAGTCTGTACATCGGCTTCTGCTTGTTGAAATGGAAAAGCAATACGGCTGGCCAGACAAATCCTCGCATAAGCGGCTGAGACTTTGTGCGAGTCAGTGCCTGCTGTGCGAAAAGGTCGAAACTGATGTGGGTTGTCTGTACTCGAGACGTGGAGTTCGGGGATTTAAAGTTGTCCCCAGAAACTCTCCGTCGGTCACTGCCTCGAGTTCCACTGGGTGTCCATAAAAGAATGGAGCCAAGAACTGTTGAAAAAAAACCATCGGTTTGCTGTGTCATCCGAACAGAGCCCCAAGCGATTGTCTACATAACGAATGATGTAGACCTGTGCTCGCAAAGCTTCCAAGGCATTGCGATGTGATTCGTACCACTGCTGTTCCTTGTAAGAAACCGCAATGTTGGCCAGGGAAGGGGAAATCTGATTACCAATGGCTGAGCCTCTGGTCTGCTTGAAAATTCTTCCCATCTGAGTGAAAAACGATGTCTCCAGTGATAACTGACAGATGCGAGAAAGATCCTTCAAAAAGATTGTGCCCGTCTTCGATTTGTTTCGCTTGTAGCTGCCTTGAAATACTCGAAGCTTCGGTTCAGAGGCACCAAGCTGTACAGCGAACTTGATCATGTTGAATTCTGTCGTCTGAGTATGAGCGTAGGAATCGCTTAGTTGATTCGCAGCCATCATGATTTGATCTGTGGGAAGACTCGTGAAAAACCCACCAGATCTTGATTGAACTCTTTGAGTTCAATGTCCTCATCAACTGTAGAGAGGTAGTGGTGCAGTCCCTGGAAGATTTCAGGAAGGGACTGATGGCCGTAGCTGTTGGGAAAACCACTGGTAACATCATGTTGAGGGCGCTGCTGGCAGCTTGGAAAAGCCGCCCAAGAGCAAAGGATTTGTAGGAAATGATTGGCCGAGCCTTCAAGAACTGCTTCTTTTGCTTAAGAAGCAGATAGGAGCAGGGCAGCTTCGCTGTTTCATGTACTCCCCACCGATACGGTTTTAGCCATGGCTTCCTTGTCAATGTGGCAAGAAAACTTGAGCTTGATTGGGAGTGAATAGAGAGCGAGTGTAGACTTCTTCGTCACCGAAGGTGCTCTTCAAAATCCTCCAGTAGAACAAGGGACAGAAGATGTGCAGGTGGTTCGGAGCATGGTCCCGACCTTGCACAACATATCCAGCGATAACAGACTTGATGTACTTGATGTCATCGAAAGAAAGAGGTGTGCGACTGGAAATAACATGTTGTGACCATTGGCTGCGAATAAAGGTCTCCCAGTCCTGGTAGGTCACATTCGGAACAAAATGGCGTTGTGCCCATCGTTGAACTTCCGCCCATGTTTCATCGATGTACGAAGAAAGAGCAGGGTACACCTGTGTCTTGGCACTGGTTCCCAGAAAAAACCGAAGTCTTTTAGAAACATTCAAGGCATCTAGTGGCGAAGCAACGTGCCATTGACCATCATCAGGATGGTCAACTCCTCCAATGTTGGGATGCTTTTTTCGGAAAAGTGAGCAGTTGCATGGAGGTGGTGTGTCCCAAGAAAACTGAGCCATCATTGCATGATGGTTCGTCAGTATAGTGCCCATCGAAGAGTGGGCCGCAGAAACGACATGGCAAGGAGGTAGGTGAAACGGAATAAGAAAATCTTTAACAGGAATGATTTGGCTTGTAAGCCACTTCTTGGTGGCGTTCCGGAAAGCATTGTGAGACAAGAGAGGTATCTTGATGGGTCTCGCTTTCGGTGGGGCAAGACCTCAATTGAAATCAAGAATTCGAGACAGGATGCTTTGCACCAAGCTTTTGGGAGGCTCCTCCAGATTGTTTGACAACCGGAGAAGTGCGTAGATGTGTGGTAGGGAGTACGAGCATGATCGAAGTCGTCGCTGCATATTGAAAGAAGCGAGGGACTTCTCTGCAAGTACTGTTAAAATCATCCAAGATGAGTGCACTTCTTGCTTTTCCGTGCTAAGGACAATGCTCCCATCTTGTGCAATCTAGCACGGAGCTTCCGGTGAAGTCTGTTGCCTGGTGCACTGTAAGACGAGGCAATTTGTCGAAAAGACCGGGAATAGTCCGGTCCCAACTTGGTGATCCTTTTCTTCAGGATAAAAGGATAATTTAAAGTTGGATTCCACTTCTGGATCAGAGTGGATTCCAGACTTCGAATTTGTCTAGATGTGCTCATGGTAGCCAACGGTATGGCTATCAGTGAACCTAGACATCGATGGGACACTTGCCAATGGAGCATAAGCTCAGCATGGACTGGTTTTAAATCCAGCAATTGCCGAAGCTTGCGAAGTCGAGAATCCTGTCTCTTCTGTGCAGAAACTGTTGTGGACCCAACATAAAAGTCTGGTCCAATCTGAAACATAGGCTCAATTTGAGCCGATGTTATAAGATATACAGCGAAAGGTTGGTCAAAAAGGCTGGCGAGATACTTGGCTGAAACAAATTTCCGGTCACGGACTTCTTGAAATCCTTGAAATCTTTTGCACCAGCGAGCCAGCTTGCCTGTGCCTGTTTGGCGAAGCAAGAGAACCAAAACCGAAAACGCGCACAATACACGAAGCCCAAAACGCCAAGGCATGAACTCTGGCTCGGTTATGGCGGCCTGTAGACAGGTCTTCGACACCGCCAAAATGGATTGCAATGCCTGTCGGCATTCAGCGTCCAAAGCCAGGTCGGTATTTTGATCTTCGAGTCAAGAGGCCAAGGCACAAGCTGCCAAGACGATTTTCAAAATCGGGGTCTTTAGCTCCCGTTAGAAGCCTTACTGGAAAGCCGAAATCAGCGGCGCGTTGAGGCAACGTCTCGCGTTCCTCCTCAGAAAGTGGTTTAACTGTAGCTGAAGCTGTTTTGCAGCTTTGGACTAGCTCTTCCTTGAGCTTGGGATCCAGGTTCAAGTTCTGTATCCACTTCGACGTGGACTGAGGAACAGCAAAAACCGGAGCTTGGCTCTCAAGAATCTTGCTGGATTCAAAGTTGGGATCAAAAGCCTTCTGAAGAAGCGTCTGAGCAGGTTTCACCGGCTTTTGAGACGCAGGAGAAGCGAGTGGCAAACGCCGTTTTTTGTTGTCCGGCGTGGGATCTTCAATAGAAGGCCGTTTTGACGGCGCCTCAACAGATGAGCTTGTTGGGGCACTTTTCTGTGCCTGAACTAATTGATGCTCGAGCTCTCGGATGCGTTCCTGCGCGTCACACAACTCCTGTTGCTGGAACGGCTTTCACTGATTGAAGATGAATTCACAAAAGTGTTTCATCTTGGCACTCTTTTGTGCCGATTCGATTAAGGATGAATCAGCTGTGATACCTTGTTGACCGCAATACACCTCAGCAAATTGGTCCAGGTCAGCTTTGCTTTCCCGGAACTTTTGCATGAGAAACGACATGAATGTGGCTTCCTTGATGGAGCGAGCGAAAAGTATGCTAGCATATCGTCCTTGGGCNGCAGAAACCGGAGCTTGGCTCTCAAGAACCTTGCTGGATTCGAAATTGGGATCAAAAGCCTTCTGAAGAAGCGTCTGAGCAGGTTTCACCGGCTTTTGAGACGCAGGAGAAGCGAGTGGCAAACGCCGTTTTTTGTTATCCGGCGTGGGATCTTCAATAGAAGGTCGTTTTGACGGCGGCTTAACAGATCACTTTTCTGTGCCTGAACTAATTGATGCTCGAGCTCTCGGATGCGTTCCTGCGCGTCAACCAACTCCTGTTGCTGGAACGGCTTACACTGATTGTATATGAATTCACAAAAATGCTTCATCTTGGCACTCTTTTGTGCCGATTCGTTTAAGGATGAATCAGCTGTGATACCTTGTTGGTCACAATATACCTCAGCAAATTGGTCCAGGTCAGCTTTGCTTTCCCGGAACTTGTGCATGAGAAACGACATGAATGTGGCTTCCTTGATGGAGCGAGCAAAAAGTATGCTAGCATATCGTCCTTGGGCGAGTGAGCGAAGAGCAAAGTTGTTCCAACCTTGCCAGCATAACTCATGAAGTTTAATGGAAGTGATGTCCCGGCCCGCCAGTTGGTGCTTNGGGCGAGTGAGCGAAGAGCAAAGTTGTTCCAACCTTGCCAGCATAACTCATGAAGTTTAATGGAAGTGATGTCCCGGCCCGCCAGTTGGTGCTTTTGAGCCCAGCTTGACGCCTGTACTTGACGAGGGAACTGCAAGCCGTACACTTCATTTGTGTCGTAAAATTTACGACCACTGTGAAAAGCTTTGGGAAGATTGGTATCATGTTTGTCGGATGGCCCATGTGGACTTCCGAAATCTTTAGGTTTGGGCCAACTGGGAGGCGTGGCAGGGCTGGCGGCGGTTTGTTGTCCCCAGGTGCCTTGCTTCCATGCATCCCATTCTTCCTGAGTCCAGGACATCAGGCTAGAACCGATGTAGGATCTCCGGAACGACAAAAAGGTTGTCACGGATATGCGATCACAGCACACNACATCAGGCTAGAACCGATGTAGGATCTCCGGAACGACAAAAAGGTTGTCACGGATATGCGATCACAGCACACCAATCGATGCTGGAGCATTCAGGAATCAATCAAGGAATCAATCAAGAAATCAATCAAGAGATATTCAAGATACATTCAAGCAAGTTGACTCAAGTTTGTCAGGAATCAATCAAGACTGGAATCAGTTGGGAACGTTCACTGTCTTGATCAAAAACTGTATCAAAAGGAATCAAGCAGCTACGCCCGGCCCTTTGACAGAATGCCGGTCGGATACACACTTGGATACTCTCTCTCTGAGGAGTAGCTAGCTGTATGTTACATTCTTATGGGGTTCTCGGCTTGGCCCCTCGCCACCTCACTTGCAGCAGCACTTGCAGAAACACTTGCAGGTACGCTGGGTTGATCAGACCCAGTGTCAGCCGTGGCATAGCCCTCTTCGTTGGGCAACCAGCTATGCTCACGGGGTTGCCCCCCTGCACTTTTATTGACATGAAACTCTTTGCTATCAGAGGGTCACACACACACACACACACACTTGCTGACCAGTCATCCCGTGGGATGCTGTTTGTGTTAGGGTTACTTGCAGGTACACTGCACTGGCCGGGTGCAGTATCCCACTCTGTGACCTAGCTTTGTTAGACTGGGTCAGTCACAGAGTGCCCAGTCCCCCTGCATGTCCCTTGTTTACTGAGTACTCCCTTGGAAACAGGNTGGCCGGGTGCAGTATCCCACTCTGTGACCTAGCTTTGTTAGACTGGGTCAGTCACAGAGTGCCCAGTCCCCCTGCATGTCCCTTGTTTACTGAGTACTCCCTTGGAAACAGGGGTTGCGCACACACAGAACCGGTTTAAACCGGTAGGTGCGATCTGCTCCACAAAAGCTCCCCACTAAGCTCCACAAAAGCTCCGCACTAAGCTCCACAAAAGCTCCGCACTCAGCTCCGCAAAAACTCCACACTCAGCTCCACCAAAGCTCCACACTCAACGTGTTACACCACAACCCCTACACGCACAACAAAGACGACGAACGAACGGCAGCAACACAGCAACACGACGACGACAACGACGACTGACCGCAAAACGGCCAACACCACAACCCCTACACGCACAACAGAGACAACAGCAACACAACCGCTACTCCGTAGCTCCTTCATTTGGAGTCTTTCATGGAGCTGTCCAGCCAGGAATGGGGGTTCCTTCTTCAAGGGTGTCACACCAGGCGTGCTCGTCCGAGCTTGATCCAGGAGAGTTAAGTTCCAATCGTATACTCGGCAATCGGGGCTTTATTCGTGTGGGGCCTTTGGGTCTCAAGGTTCATGCTCCAAGGAAAAGAACAGTTGTATTCAAGGGGTACCAGATATTTCAAGGGATCCCCCGCAAACCGGGAGTCCGACAGCACTTTGGCAGAATTACTGTCGGGAATGCACACTTGCTGACCAGTCATCCCGTGGGATGCTGTTTGTGTTAGGGTTACTTGCAGGGACGCTGCACTGGCCGGGTGCAGTATCCCACTCTGTCACCTAGCTTTGTTAGACTGGGTCAGTCACAGAGTGCCCAGTCCCCCTGCATGTCCCTTGTTTACTGAGTATTCCCTTGGAAACACGGGTTGCGCACACACAACACACACACACTCACACACACGCACACACTCGCACACACCACACACACACCACACCCACTCACACACACACAGACACACACACACACAGACACGCACACACATGCACACGCACGCCACACACGCCACACACGCCACACACGCCACGCACGCCACGCACGCCACGCACGCCACGCACGCCACACACACCACACACCACAACTTTCACAAGGGATGTTCACACTCATGGTTGGTTGCTTCTGGACAAGGACTGCTGGTTGTATGTTCTGATTGGCACGTTCTTGTGTGCCTGGCTTGCCTAACATACAAACAGATTGCGGCAACTGTGCACGTAAGCAGGCAAGACGCTGGCTGCTGCATCCCGAACACTGAGTGTTGAAAGCTGCAAACACTTCACTGACAGGCCAAGTTCGGAACCAACAGCTGTTAAGGGTAGCTTGGGCTGGGACTGGCCTCCCTTTCTGACGCATATAGCTGTACCCAGGCAGGGGGGAAAATTGCAAGCAATCGATAGATGCGCAAGACGATGGAGAGTGACCTCCCATAGCTCATGCGCTCACGCGCCCATGCGCTCACGCGGCTCACGCGCCCATGCGCCCGCACGCCCGCCGGCACACCCACGCCGCGCACGCGCTCGCTCGCTCACTCCAAACTTTTGCCAGATCTGGCTCGCGGCCGAGCGGCTTCCAGCCCTACCGGGACCTGACTTCGCTCTGATTCAAGAGCTTCCAGTCTGTTATGCAGTTATGCGCCTAAAGCCTTCGAAGGACCCGATGCACGCGGGTGGTGAGGACCGGAAGGCGAAGGACGGCTTAGGCGTAGAAGGCAGGCCGGGCCAGGCTCACAGTCTCCGCCACCCTGGCATTCGCGACAGGCGTTGACAGAGGCATGTGGAATGTGCTGTACCTGTTCCTCAACCACAAGCAGTTCGAGGAGCAAGCTTGTCGTCACGGACCTTCCTAGATTAGTTTGCTCTCGCAGACTTCAGGACAACTGCGCACGATTCCTGATTACTGTGGCCACCATCAAGGAGCGAGATTGTTTCGAAACGTGACGATGAGGACAAGTTTGGTTCCAAGAAACCCAATGACAGGAGGCTTTCCCCAGGCACTACTCTCACGTCCGCCCGCCTGACTTGACGAGGGTCGTAGAAGGCCACCGAGCCAACTAGAAAAGCTTACCTGTCTTCCCTGTCCTTGCGCTCACAATTCCGGCCACATCCTTAAAGTGTTTGCGCCAGACCAGCTGTGTATCTCCAGGCTTTTTTCTCGGCACTAACACCCGGATCCCACATCGTCAAGCATTTCGGACCCTCCAACCGCATGCTTCGAGTCTGGCTCGGACCCGAGTCCCCGAATATTATCCTGCTTTTTTTGCCTTATGGTGACCCCGAGCGCTGAGCTCCGAGTGAGGCTTCCACTTTGTGGCTTTGACGGTTTCCGGCTTCGCGTGGCCGCCTTGGCTGCAGGCAGAGAGTAGAGAGCTTTGACGATCCATAACTCCGAGGTCGGGGATGTGATCCTGAAACCCAAGGCGCATGGCATCTCTGGTGCACGCCGCAGTGCTCAAGCTGTCCTTATGAGCCCCCCCGGCCCAGGCAGGCGAAGCCTTCGTTTGGGACCATTCCTACGAGCACGAGGCAGGACTCTCGGCTTGGGAGCATGGTGGCTTAGGTGTGGAACTGAGCAAAACGCGATGTGCTGCGAAGGCCTGGCACGAAGGTCCGGAGACACGTGTTGTCCTCATTGTCGACATTTGGCACCCGGATTTGACCGATGCGGAGGCTGGAGCCTCGGTCACAAGCCCATGCGCTAAGCCTCCGCTACACCCCGTTTGAGTTTGAAACAAGTACTCAACGAAAGTTGCCAACGCTTGTACACGGCTTTTCAATGGTCTCATGTTGTCAGTGTCGATAGCTGCCCGCTGATGCTCTTGGCCAGCTGGCTTGGTCAGCTTCGATTCGTCTTGCGGCCAGGGAAGTTGAGTGGATCCAGCCTCCGATGGTATCAGATTTGCTCCCAACATCTTCAGAAAATTGAGTAGCTTATGCAACTCACAGGTCAAGTTTCTCCGTACTCTGCAAAGCTGCCGCCTGCGGGCCGGAAAGGCAACGACAGCATGGTATTCTGAGAGTTTTTGCACGTGGTTGGCAGCCTCCGACCCGCATCCGCCATTTCCAGCATCTTTTGACGGACGTTGCAGAAGAGATCTGAAGAGATTAAAGCCCAGCTTGTCTTGCCTAGACGGCATTCAAGAATAATTTCGAGCAATTTGGCTGCCGAGAGTTGTTCTGCTCCCGTTGTCTAGCCAGGCATTGGCGGAGTTGAGCGCGGAGATGCAAGGCAAGGGCCCGGAGGCCGTTGGCGTCGCAATGGGATTTACGACTGCTGCTTGACAGCTCAAGCTGAAGGAGGACAGTCAAGTACAGGACACTGCCGAGCAGCTATTGGCAGGAAGCATCCTATTTCGAGATCGTGGAGAAAGCCCGTTCACTGCTAACAACGGATGACTGGTGGGTGGTCCGAGTCTCAATCGTGGGAAGCGTCAAGTTCGTCTGTCTGAGCAGTTGAATTGCAAGGGTTGACCCCATCTTGGCCTTCCGAGCAGCTCCCTACTCCCTACGCCCGTCCCCTCCTCCAGCTGAAGGTGAATGCTCAACGTGATCCTTCCACTCTGCCGACGTGAGGCCTGATTCTGTGCAATACCGTCCCAAATGTCCAAGCATTCGGGGACTCACAGAGGTTGCCCTTCTTCTTGCCGTGATATTTTGGTTTGTAGCAGGATGCATTGAAACCCCGCGGCCTCCTGCAGCTTTCCATCTACACAGTTAGCCAGCTCGCGATGCAGTTGCTGATGATCGATTCATGAGGCTGTTCTTGCGATTATTGACGCTCGTGGTTCGACTTTCGACGGCAAGGTCGCAAAGCTACCCGCAATGCGAGGAAGCGGAGGATGACATCCTGGAGGAGCACGCGTTGAATACGCAGCTGCTACAGGTGTCACATGCTTTGCATCGTGGACCGATCTCTGGTGACTTTTGGGACCTGCAAGCTATTTTAGCTGACAGCCCACCAGGCAGATTTCTGTCAAGAATGGGTGTGCTTGTGCAGGCCGTCACTTTGACATATAACACATCGCGTCCACTGGACAACAAAAGTACCAGCACCGCCGGCGCTGGTGACGCTGGATTCTCCGTCGATGGGTTGAAATGGGAGAGGCTCCACGAGTTTGACAGAGATCCCACCCCTGGTGGCGTCTTCGCAAGAGTGTTTGTAGACAGAGAGAGCAAGGCAGGGGTTGTCGTCTTCAAGGGGATTTGCACAAACCCGCATCTCGAGCAATGCCAAATCGATCAATGCTACCTCATCAGAATTCAAAACTACGGCCTCCTGTCCCCGACAGTTGCAAGGCTCAGCGGCTTCAGCCCTGAAGCTTGTGCTCAGCACCAACAATATTTGGACTACACCGCACAGGCAAATCAATTTATCCATCGGGTGCAGATTGCACTACCCGACTACCAACTGCTCTTGACTGGACATTCGCTGGGAGGGATGCTCGCCATCGTCACAGCCGCACAGCAGCCAAAGCTGCTGAAGGCTTTGACGTTTGCCCCTACCCCCTTCAACGTGGTCATGAAGCAAGAGCTCAACTTTTCTCAGGAACAGATCAGGGCCCTGCCGGTCAATCAGCTTGTGGCAACCTGCGATCCATATGACTGTGGCATCAATGCTGTTTACGCACAGCAAGCACGTGCAGGCTCAGAGACCTGTTTGTATTTGCACACAGAAGAACCACCCCCTTGCCAAGGGTTGGTCCTGCCATACGGCTCAGAGACATGGCGGGAGCAAGTCAACAGCCCGAACTCGACGAACATCACTGCTGCCATCCCAGAGCTTTTGTGTAAGGGATCTGCCCATCGTTGGCGACGATACGTGGACATCGTCCTGCGCAGAAACTCGCAGGGACGGCCTGCCAACCTTCCCGTTTGCAGCACGGACTTCAGTGTCCTCGAAACCGCTTTGCAAGCAGCGCGCTAGCCTCTAGCCATCCTCAGAAAAAGATCTGCGTGCGCCGGTCGTAGCCGAGCCCAGTGCCTTATTGAGCTTTGAAGTCGCCCGGCCTTCTCAACAAGTTCGTACCAGTATGTAGACTCGTGCGTTGCTGTCGCTTACCGATTCTACCGATTGCTTCCTGCAGGTGCTGGTGGCTGCGCAGTGAGGGTGAGTGCATTGGCAGAGCACCATGACCAGTCAAGCGATCCTTGCGGCAATGCCCGCCGTCGCAGGCAGTGTGAAACAAGCCTGGCGCGAGTCAAGCAAGCTGCACAAACTGAAGTCGTGAGCGCTTACATGCTGATATGCCGTGAAGCCTGTCAGGGCTTAGAACTTAGACACTGTTCAGAATCTGGGACAGTTCGGCATTGGTTCTTGGACACAGCGGCGTACTCATGCACAGGCATTTGGTTCTCGACAGCTACTCCCCCTTCCTTGGGAATGCCATCCTCGTGTCGGCCGGCTGTTTCCAGACCTGCAAGCACACAAAATCCATTGCATTCCGGAACCTATTGCGTTGTGGGCATCTGCGGAGCTCGTCTCTAGCTTCGAAGAAAGATCAGGCAGCACCAGCATAGATGAAAGGAGAGATGAAAGGAGTCCTTCGCCGCAGGTTTCTCTTTGGAATCAGGGTCGCCGATCGTCTTTGCTCGATGCCGGGCTCTGGTCTCAGTGTTTGCATTGCTTTTGCTTCCACGTCCACTGGTGGCACAAGACACAAGATGCAAGATGCTACTGGTATCGGGCAGCAGAGCCATCTCTTCAACTGAGCCGATGCAAAGGGAATTCATGACCCACGACCAATTGAGAGGTAGGAGAGGGGAGGTGCACGTGTGCGCAGGCTTTTACAACATGGCTAAAGTGCAAGTTTCAGCTACTGATGACTTGGCTTTTGCGGGTTTCTGAGAGCTGACGTGCGAGGCTCTATCAGCTGCTTCGCGTGGTTCCTGTGCCTTACTTCGCCCGGTACGACTGTGGTCAGGAGGCTCAAAAGCTCATGTTTGCCGCGCTTTGCTTGCTTTGCTTGCGATCGTCTTCCCAGCAAGCAAGAGGAAGCCATGCTGAGCGCTACGCGGCGCTTTGTCGTTTCCTTCGCCGGGTCCATCAAGGCTGGAACTGAAACCGTCTCTTCATTTTTTTGGGGCAGTGTTATTGATGCAAACTCACGTGCAAGGACAAGCCACCGTACTTTGTTTTCCGTGAGAGGCGAGCCCTGCATGCGCCATGCGCCGATGGGTGTTGTCGTGTGTTTCGTGCTATGATCGCATGGAGCAGAGAGATTCGGCTCAAAGGATGCATCTGGGATGTAGGCAGCAGTGCTGCAGCAAGATGTGGCCACAAAGACATGGCCTTGTTGCAGCGCTGGCCATGGTCTTTCTTCCCTCGTCAGCAGGCCAGGCATTACCGGCTATTACCGAGGAGGAGGCAAAGGACCTCATAGCGAAAATGAAAGCCATGGAAGCCAACCAGACAGCTCATGAAGAGTCTGAGCTAATGGACAGAGTGATGGGCTTGGTGATCGGCGATGCCTCGCTTGTGCGACTGCATGATATGACTCCAGACGAGTCCGAAAATTGCACTTGGCCCGATTGCGCCGCTTACTGTGCTCCATGTGCCAAGACGAACAGATATTGGACGTGCCTCGGAGCCACAGCAAAGTGCCAGGAGAACTCAGAGTGCGTTTTGGGGGCATGCTTTGCAGAGCCAGGCTTCTGCTATGCTGATGCATATCCACAGGTCGCCAAGTGCTTCATGGGAAGTCTTCCCAAACATCCAAAATTTCACAACAACCTCATCCTCAGACTTGGGGCAGCGCCACCTGTGCCACTACCGACAGATTCTTTTGACAAGTGGAGACACTGGGCTCGGTCTTGTCTTTTTATGCCCATCGTCTTCATCTTTGTGACCATATGGATTGCTTACAAGACGTGTTGGGTCATTGATTGCTCTGCAGGCGATGAGTGCGAGTGGTTACCGGAGAGGAGGCGTTCCATCGTTTGCTTGACGGTCGTTTGCATGTTGCTCTTTGCACTATTGCAGCTCTTACGCTTTCTGTCTGTGAGAAAAGAAATCAGCACCATTGCCGAGCGCGTGGAGCACCTCGAAAATTCCATGAAGCACCTGGGTAGTATGGCAGGAAAGCTGCTTCATGCGGAGAGGAGCTACAACGCCAGCCTTGTCGCTATTCCCGAGACATGCGGAAACCACAACCCGTTGGCAACTCACTTAGTCGAGCTCCTTGCAAGCACACTGCAGGTCCAGTTCAACGAAGTGGATGCTATTCTTCTTCTCGTCAGGGAGTCCTTTACCACGTCAGAAGTGCTGCTGGACAAAATTAGGGAGATAGTCAAACACACTGGCTGGAAAATCATTTATTATCCGTTTATTCCAAGCTTCGTTCTAATTGGTGGTGTTTTCGCGATCTTGGCGACGGCATGCTATATCTGGAATCAGCCCAAACTGCTGTACGCCCCGCGCATGCAGCTCGCGCTGAAGTCGTTTGCCCCGATTATCGTGATGTTCATGCTAGCTGCCGGCATGTTTGGTGCTGGTGCGTTCTTTCTGTCTTTGATCGTTAGTGGATACTGCTTGCAAGTGGACGACAACTTGGTCCAGGCAGCTGGTGGCAGACATTTTCTTCTGTTTCTCTTAGTCTTCCGGCCGCTGCTGGCTCTGCTGTCTCTAGGACACGCTGCTTTCATCTTTGTGGTAAGCGGCCCCTACTTCCTAATCCCTGACTTCCCCCACTGTCCCTACTACGCTCCTTGCTCGTTGGCAGGCTCTCCAGCGACTCGACGTTTCCGAAATGGTGCACGAGAAGTACAAGGTAGACGCCATTCTCCAGCACATGGGGGCCTACTACATTTACGGCACCAATGTGAATCCCTTGGCCACTCTTGTGGCTAACTTCGAAGCGGCACTCTACTCTGTGCTGCGTTTCTACTCCTTGATCAGCTGGGTTGTGGATGCCGGTGCGTTGACCTGTCCGGGGCTCAGCAAAATCAGCCCAGAGCCTGTGGTCCATTCCTTCCTCAATAGCACGCACACCGCCTACGATTTCTTCCATGCGAGAAATATTTGGCCATACTACCACCAGAGCCTTGGCAACAATCTAGCTTGTACAACTCACAGTGGTCGGTGCTTTGCGGCTATGCTGTCGCCAATGTGCACAACGCATTCAGGATTGTGCACGTCTCTGTTTGTGCTCACTCTCCATGGAGCAATATGCTTTTCGTGCTGATGGCCATGCTGGTTGGCTTTGGCTTCTGCCCTGCGATGCTTGGCTGTCATAGGGGCCTCTCCGTTGCTGGCAGGATCTGGTCCTTGAAACTTGCTAGAGCTGCTAGAGACTCTCTATGGTTCTACGTAAGGATTGCCATCGCCATCAGCAACCATTTGAAGCGCATCGGCTTTGAGCTCCGCAGACGCGACAGCAAGCTTCCGCAATTGCGCGATCAGGGAGAGGATCTCCGCCCTCCGGCATGAAAAAGGGGTTTGGGTTTGGGAGCGCAGGCTTTCAGTGTTCGGATGTCTAGCTGCGAGTGCATTGACATGTGACCAAGGACAGATCGACGAATCTGGCATTGCCATTGAGCATCGGCTGGATCGACTAGATACTCGTGGGCAGGTGGGGAGCCACGACAACCCAAAGTTCCCTTTGGTTTTAAGGCTCCACGAACTGTGGCCTGCAGGTCACGGTCCTCGACTCCGTTATGAGCTCCCGCCCGGAGGAGGTGCAGAAGGAGCTGAGGGATCTCGGCTGGAGAGAGCTGAGGCTGGAGGCGGCTCGGATCATCTTTTGAGAGGGAGGTCTTCTGTTTTGCTCAAAGTCCTCTTGAGTAGTGCTGTGGTGTGTTGTGACTCTTTGCGAGGGGATCTCTAGTACCGAGTCGCCATCTCAGGCAGGCAATGTCAATCAAGATGACGACGACGAGGACGAGGACGAGACCGATGACAGTCAGTGAGATGATCGGCGGTTCACCCGAAAAGGATGTCCGAGGATCGGTTGATGGTGGCAGAATTTGGCTAATGATTCAACTTATAGATCTGCCACTGATTGCAGGATGTCGGTGAAACATGCCACTCCGGTGCTATGAATGCTGCTGCCGAAAATGCCCGCCGCCGCGTACCGGCAGTACTTCCCCAGAGACAGGGTAGCAGCGTAACAAACTGTTAGATGATAGGTGCAGCTTCAAGGCTACCGAAGCCTTTGGCCAACGACCCTTCTAGGTTTTGCATCCAAGCTTCGCTTTGATTGCAGGCTGCTGGTTGCCGGAGCTGCCGGCCGACCGGACATGAAGGATGAGCGGCTGCTGATCCAGGCGGGGCATTCCCCCAAATCCAAAGCCCTCAGGCAACAGCGCGCCTGCGCTTCAGTCACTGACCTTTTCCAGGTCTTCGACGCACACGAAGAAGCACGGTACCGGTTTGCTCGGGACTACGAGGCGGAGCGAAGTCTGCGAAGCGCTGTCGACTCTCGACGACGTACACGTTCATACACGTAGCGGCGTAGCAATGAGAGTTACTGGCGGTATTGGCGAAGTGATGACAGCATGTAGAGACAGTCAAGCAACTAGTCTCAAATGCATCTATGAATATCCGAGATGCGCAGGATCAACCAGCAATGGAGCACTCAGCAACCTGTGTAGGCCCAGCTGGCATGGTACAATGCGGGGTTTGTCGCACAGGCTTGCAAAGTGGCTTTCAATTCTGTGACTGTGCGAGGATGTTGGGCATGTCTTCTTTAGTTACAGACTTCAGAGGCTAAGAGTTGAGGATGTTAGGTCCTGGATGCGATTGGGGTATCAAGATACAGAATATGGTTCTCGTAAGCACCAGAAGATACCCGGAGCAGTGCTCGGTTGTAGCGTGACATGTGCCTAAAGTCCTGAAGGTAGGCTAGAAGCCCGCAACGTAGTTCTCCTACGGTCGTATTAACAGCATAGTGTCAAGCCATCTTCGGAGAAGTCCTAGGAGTGTGACCAAACACGATCAAATCATGCAGCAGAACACGACATGTGCAACTGCGTCACAAAGGCGAAGAAGAAAGCCCCCACAGGCTGAGCGGCTCGCGCTCTACGCCAACTCCGTGTTCTGCCTGGCAATGCCCGGCGACGGTCTGCCCCTAGACCTTTGCTCATTCAGGATGTGGTAAGTGTAGGTGTGCAGGTATGGGGCACGTATTCACGTATGTAGCAGACAAGACACCTTCCAAAGCTCGCAGAGCGGAACCTTTTTGGCTATGCCGGAAGATTCGTGCTTGGCATTGCGTCATGCACCAGCCTAGCTCAACTACATTCAGCTACAGCTGCTTCCTGCTGCCGTCTTCAGCTTCTGGGGCACTGCACTCTTGCTTTCTACGTCATACATACATAGAAGCCAGCCCTTCTAGCGCCGATCCATTTCCAGTTTAAACGGAGCTCTAGCAACGACTCGGACACAGCGGATTGCTCTGTCGGACAAATTGCGCAAGCCACACAGCTTCAGCCGTGTATGGCAGATGCTCTAGCAGAAAGCGCACTTGACACGCCGCCGGGACCAGGCAGGAAGCGGGGCTCAGGATATAAATTTCCGGACAGCTCTCGCCTGCAGAAGACCAAAACTGCAGAATCACTCAAGCTGAAGGTGCTTGGCCTGGGCGGAATGTCTTACAGCTGTGCTCTCAGAGCCTGTGCATGGTGGCATTGCGCTGCCACTGCCCTTTTGAATCGGCTGGAGCACGTGGGATAAGTAGAGTCCAGGCAAGAGCAATCTTGAATGACGAGGTGTCAGAGTTGCAGCCTTTCAGCTTAAGGCGGTTTGGCGACACTGACCCCGAATGGGCCACCAGCCCGCAGCCGCAAGCCTGCCGGAGGCATTTTGCAAGCTTGGCTTGACATTGTGTGCATCGGTCATCCATATGCTTCCATGAAGCTGCAGTCGGCGCGCTGGGTGCCACCGGGCGTCGAGTGGCGGGACCGACCGACGAAGCCTCGCCTACAGGCCCCCACTTCACCGTATCTCTAAAGCTCATAGCCGGAGCACCACCAGCACAGCACCTCAGAGTCACGAACCGTCGTTTTCCCTCGAATGGCCGAGCATTTGCCAGGCTCTCTAGTCTAAAGTGCTGCGATAAGCCCAAGACCCAAACCCTGAATGATCGGGAAACCCTAGAAAAGCCCTGGGAGGGGCTCTGGACTCTGGATTTCGTCATGCGCAGTTTTCGCTGTTCAGCCGCCTTTTGCCCTTTGGCCTACCGCAAATGTTAAACTTTCCGAGCTATGGCAGGTCGACCCGGAGGCAGCCCAAGCCGGCAATTGGCCAACCTGGCTCCTCTCCACAGGCCGCGTGACCTTGCTGCTCTTGCTTCATCTAGAGCGGGATACACTAAGAACAAGACGTCATGGATCATGATGTGAAATCATGTAAAATCGCTTTGGCCCAAGCTTCGGAGCTTGAGCCAGTCTTGGTTTGTAGAAGAACGAAGGGCAGGTGTGCTCACCTGATCTCACCTGCCGCAGTTGGACACAATGAACTGGAGCTGTACGATCACCTCCATTCTCTCCGCCCTTGGCCTTCTTGGCTTCATCGGCGCGGGATACCACTACCGGCCGAGCTTCCTCAATCAGCTTGTGGGTGATGAAGCTGCATGGCCAACGCAAGAGTGGCACGAGACATGGCACAAGTCAATGGGAGACCGGTGGATATGCAAACATAAGTGTGCTGGAGACGAGGAGTGCGTATCCAAATGCCCAAAGCCATGGATTCAAATGGAAGAGACCTGCAATCACGGCTTTGACATCATCCGGTGCCATCAGTCGTGCGGTGATGACATGAATTGCCACCGCACTTGCCCTCTCCCAAAGTGCCCGAAGATGGCAGCTACAGTAAAGGGCATCATCCAGTGCAACATCGGCTGCGGCTCTGACGATACATGCCGAGATGCGTGCAATGCACCTGTGAGGTCATTCAGGCAGATGTGCGGACGATTGAGCATGTCGGGAATTTGCCACAAGAATTGCGGCGAAGACCGGGTCTGTCACAGGCAGTGTCCCAAGGTCTTCCAGGCGAAGGCTTTCGCGAAGCCAGACTTTGCCGGTAGTGTGCAGCCTCAACCAGCCAAGATGTTGGCTTGGAAATTCCGGTCGTGTCAAGCGAGCTGCGCTGGAGACACCGACTGCATCGAGAAATGTCCGAAGCCCTTCTGGCTTGGTTTCAAGAAGACTTGCCACGAGGTGGCGCCCATTATGGAGTGCCACCGCAACTGTGGTCACGATGATGAGTGTCACAAGGAATGCCCATTGCCAAGCTGTCCTCGTATGAAAGCGATGGTCGAGGCCACCAACAAGTGCCACGAACGTTGCGGCTCAGATCAGGAGTGTCACTATCACTGTCCCACGCCGCTGATGGATCTGCAGATGAGATGCCAGGCCTTTGAGGAAGCGCAGCGCTGTCACGAAGCGTGCACGGAGGGAGACTGCCACCACCTCTGCCCAAAGGCAGGGCTTTGGAAGTTCTTCCACCACGGACACAACCATGGCTTCCACGACGGCTTCCACCATGACAAGGGCGTTCACCACGACCATCACCATGGCTTCCATGCCTTCCACGGTCACCACGGACACTGGCACCATTTCCACCATGAACAGGATCCGGCTACTCTCTTCTTGCGCGGATCGCAGCTGCAGGAGCAGGTCATCACCTGCACGCAGAAGTGCAAGAGCGACATGGGATGCTTGGAGAAGTGCACAGAGAGTTGGTGGGAGTTGAAGAAGAGCTGTGCTGAGGTGGAGCCGATCATGGAATGTCATCACAAATGCCACCACGATTCTGCCTGCCACCGCTCATGTCCCACTCCTTCCATGCCCTGGCTCAAAGAGAAGGTGGTGGCNCCACGATTCTGCCTGCCACCGCTCATGTCCCACTCCTTCCATGCCCTGGCTCAAAGAGAAGGTGGTGGCATCAATGACTTGCCACCATGAGTGTGGCTCCGATTTCGATTGTCACCGCCTGTGCAAGTGCCCCTTTGGCGAGATGAAGCAGAAGTGTTCACTCTTGGGATCAAACGCTGGTGATTGGAAGCAGCCTGCAGTGACTGCTTGAGGGCCACAAGGCTCTCAATTCTTTTAGAGAGGACCTTGCCCTTGCCACTACAATCGAAGTTTTCAAGGGCACGCCCATGTACAGAGGCGTTCTCTGCACAGCATTCTGCTGCAATGGGCACCACAGGCTCATGTAGCTTTGTGCTCGTCATCCTGGCAGGTCAGCAGGTCGGATTCAGCATGATGAGTAGTTCAAAAGATCTACCTGAAATGGCTGCTGACGCTTCACTGGCGGGCGGTTGCCCTCGGGCTCGTCTAGGGTCGAGATGCAATGGCAATGGGGGCTTTGGATTCACCAGATATGCGAGGGTTGAACTATTCCGGAGAAATGCACGCTGAGCCCGGTAGCCCGGTAGGACCTGTTGTTACGTGTAAATAGCAGCTGCCTTTCCAGGAAGATACAGTTCGTTGTCATTCTTGGGGCGCGTCTACATGCTTTCTGCTACTAGCAAGATAGGACATCTACCTGTATCTGGGTACACAGCGCAACCCCTGCTGCCAGACTATCATCGGATGCGATAACCTGCGACGGACCTTCGGCACCAACAGTGTATTTGCTCTTCGATGATTTATTTGTTCCCCGAGCATGAGATATACTGAAATACAGATTTGCGTGCACATGCATTGAAGCGGTTCGAATCCCAGGAAGAGATGCCGTGCTTCCAAAGGGCCACTTGATTGCAGATTGATGTACTGACTGTTGTTCACAATGCGCCCGGACTTCGGGAAGCTTTCGACCATTTCGCACCCTGCGGTGTTGTTCCCTCAAGACTTGAAACAGCTTCTCTTTCGCGTTGCATCAGTGGCTGGAATCGGCACGTCTGTTTCCAGGCCTTTGGTCGGTAAAACCGGCTGCTCGCCCATGTCATGCTCGGAGAGTTGTTGGCAAGGTAGGGCAGGCGACCTCGACGACAGCCTTGAGGCCTGCTGTGCATTCGATGCGTTTCACTCCGACTGTCGCAACTTGTGTACCCAGGGGAGAGGCAATGGTATCGTTCCTGTGCTTAGGAGTTGATGGCAAGCTTGCGGCCTCCTCCGATCACTCGTCCAGCCAGTGACGGCCTCAATTTACGGCAGTCTGCGTTTGCCAGTACTGGGTGTCGACCCCTCCGCCGCACGTCTCCTTGGAGGTGATGGAGGTGCTGCTACCGGCGGCGCACTGGCTGTGCTACAGGCTACCCAAGTTCCGGCAGAGCCGGGTGGAAATTAGACCACTATGTAATGTTTACCGGACGACAGCAGTACAATCTTGTGATCCTTAGACTTCCGCTGGCTGAGAGCGGGGGAGGCAGCACTCTTACCCTGCTCGGAGCCTCCGTCCCGTGGCCAAAGCCCAGCGCTCGGTGTGATAAAGATGAGACATGTCATGTGGGCGAAGCAGAGAACTTGGAGGTCCTGGCCCACGAAACCAGGACGGCAAGGTGCAGAGCCTTACAATGCTTCGGGTTGCTGGCTTGATGCAATCGGCAAAGAGCTGGGCAGGCAGATCGCCGCTTTCCGCCAAGGAAGCCGTCTGGACTTGGAAGCCCTCGGCTCAGTCTGACAGGAATGCAGGAAGACTACATATGCTCGTGGTACCTCCGCCAGGTGCATCCTTCAGAGTTTTGACCTTTTCAGAAGAGAAGAGATCTGACATTGGCCAAGGCATCTGTAGCCCGTCCAACGGTCGAGGTGCCTTCCGAGACTTGCATGTTCTTCCAGGCGGTTTAAGAGGGGTTGCAGAACATGGGAATGATGCCCGTTGTCGAGAAACGCGGATCTGTGTCTGACTGTGTGACACATGTGAAAACCTTGTATCAGCAAAGTGCAGCAGTTCTCAGTGAATGCCGAGCCATACTGACATGTGAACCACTCTCCGTCCACTCTCCGTCCTCCGGCCAGGCACTCCGCAGCGGCGTGGCGATGGCACACCCAGCGTCCGAATCTCATGAACCGAGCGCAAGAAGAGCACTTCTGTCTCGGTTGCATTCGGCATTCGACTGGTGCTCTGGCCTGGTGAAAGAGCGGAGACCAAGGATCCCCATAAGCTCACTGCAGAAAGGTCCAATGGTGAAGGCGCAACCACCAACGAGAGAACGGAAGGCAGCAGTTGGGTGGTTGTCACCACTAGGGTCTTTGTGGGGCTCCCACACTCTAGAGGGTGCCGTATCAAAAGTAGAACTATATGTGGTAATTAAAGAGACCATGATTTTGACAACTACCACGTGAGGCTGAGCCATCGTAGTGAAGGCAACGAAGCTTGCCGTGAGATCTCTGATCTCCCTCCTCAATCTTGATCAACGATTAGTCAACAGCACAACGCCAGAGCCACTTCGTGTGTACACAACAGGCCTGGGCTCTGTGTTCGACATGTGAAGTTTGGGTGGAAACATCAGTCAGCCGGAAAGGACAAAGGTGGTGTCTCTCCGTGAAAGCTTTCCAGCTCTCTGTGTCTGGACTGTCGCGGGAACTTCAGGTGGTGTGCACTTGTGCACTAAATGACATGAACGAGCGTCACCACCGCAGCACTTGGCTTCACACAGAGTAGTGAAGCTTTCATCCTCTGTTCGCACCCACCCACACCGCCCTTTTATACAGAAGATGGTGGGGTGCCGACTGAACGCTGTGCTATTTAATTTGCACAGGACAGGTTCAGTCAGACGCCGCCTGTCAACATCGAAGCCATTCCAAGAGTCTGGGAAAAGGCGTTGCAAGTGTTTGCTCAGTCCTCGCGTTTTGTGCTGCATGGTGTGTCAGCGAGATGTCAATCGGAACAGGCCCATGTCTTTTTAGGCAGAAGCGGCCCTTTTCATCTGTGTCTCTAGGATGTGCGCGGGAGGCGGACCTGGCCAGGGCAAAGTCTGCGAAGTTCAGCTTCAGCTTTCGCAATGCTCAGGTCTCGCGGATACCGAGCAGCCCTGTGGCGTCCTCACCTTGTGAAAGCCGCGGAAGGCCCGATGCCCCCACGCTGTGCCTCTCAACCGAATTTTTGAACGTGCATCGCTGCTGCGCAGAGGCCCTCACCGACGGCATCTCCGCCCAGGCAGCGCCCAGTTCCAACAGATCAGACCCGGGGGACATTGACATGTTTCGATGCTGAGTCAAACACTAGACATTGCATGGCAAAGCATCCCCGAAAGCACAGCTGGAACAAGTTGGCAGCGGTGACTCACTAAGCTTAAATAGCAAACCATCGTCCCGTGGGCCTTCCGATGTCAGGCAATCTGCGAGTGCAATGCCTCTAAGGCTCGCTTGCATGTCAACACTGTCTTGAACCCTTCTGTGGTTTTGGTACTCGAATGTCTGCTCGGTACATGCAGCTTACCGAGCTCAGGAAACAAGATATAGCAGAATGCGCCGATGATGCCCTTTCGCTGATGCACATGTGCAATTGCAGTAGCGCGTTTTCTTGCATGTTCAACTGGACACTAAGATTCCAAATCGCAAAATCCTTTGGCGGGCTTGCGAAGGGCGGGGAGCCTTCTCAAGGGCGAGGGCCTTGTGAAGGGTGGATCTGCAAGGACCTCCTTACGCCGTGTCACAGTGTCAGGCACCATCTGAGGTCGTCCACAGCCACCAAACGGTTTGCACATACGGACCCGACCCCGAGACCTTCACCCCTGTCGGCAAGCCCGACAAACACTTCCCCGTCGAGGGCTGCGCCGAGTCCGCCTGCCTTGCAGCATGTCTTAGCCTTTACGAGAAGCACAGACTTTGTCGATCTTTGTTGCCTCATGGAAGAAGCGAAAGAAACTGGAGGAGGTGATGCAATGTCGCGGGAACAAGCCGCCGAAGAAGCCCAAAATAATCCAACGACGAAGGCTAAACATGTCCCAATGACACAAGATCCCTACGTGCAAGGCTAGCTAGGCTGTGCGAGGAGTCACGCCAGAACAAAAGTAAACAAAGCTTATTCTTGGAGGCAACAACAAAAGGAAAGCTGCTGCAGCCACGTCCTGCTACAAGTAGTGCACGCTGGTGGAGTACGAGGGAGTGCCGGGCAACATGCCTCCTCCACCCTGGGTCGCAGTCATCGCTCGGTACAACTCCCAAGAGAAGAACCGCCTCCAGTAGAGTTTGGTTTAAAGTAGCGTACACAAGCTGAAAGCATTTTCGACATCGGGCGAACAAATCAATAGATCTTCGGAAGTTGTGGATTCCATGCTCGACCGCTCCCTTGAGAGCCTTGCGATTTGGATTTGGTCGGAAGGCATTCTCCGATCTTCCCCTCTGCCGAGAAGGCACGCCGACTTCATCGCTCGCTCTAAATCCCTCTACATGATATTTCCCTCATTAGATAAGTCCCTCTACATCTTATTGAACTTATTTGCGTTTTCAGCTCTTGCCGAGGTGGCCAAGGCTCTCTGGCCAAGGCCAGCTCGGAGAACGGCCTTCGTCAGCTGTGCCGCTGAGCTCAGCCTGTATTCGTCCGTCTCTCTGAGGATGTATTTCGCATTGTTTGTTGTAGAGTATATGCGGTGTATGGTATATTCTATATTGTCTATTTGATATCACAAATTGCATATTGTGTACTGTAATGTTGTGTATTCTATAGTTGTTTGCTGTGTATTACAGACCACTCATAATGTCTTGTATAGTTTGCATGTGACATATTCTTGACCAAGGGGGCACAGGGCCCAAGGAAGTTCTGAAGACCGTGGAAGGTACCAACAGCGCGTACAAAAAGGCTTCTGAAGTGCAGACAGCCAAAATGGCCTAATTCGTCAACACCAGTGATGCGGGTCAGCTACAAGATGAAGTCTTGATTCTTGCATGTGGGACTCGCGAGCAACATTGTAAGGCATCCGACGCAAACAGTGAGTTCCGGCCATACATGGAGGATGGCCATCAGGCGATTCCTGGCGACGACAAGGGAAAATGCTAAGTTACTAAGCTCTGGCTTCTGCGCAGGTGGTTCAGCCTCTTCACAGGGCCGGCAGCGCAGACGAGGACTTCTGAGCACGGTCGCCGGTCGCAATTTTGAATCGGCTGCTTGGAAGGAGCTCTGGGACTTTTTCGGTGTCTACGATGGCCACGGCGGCCGAGCTGAGGTGGATCACGTGGAGGAGCGATGCCGCTCGGGGGCTTTCCTCCGGCGGTACCATGCGGTAAGCCCCGGTAAGCGCTTCGCAGGCACACCTCCACGGCACCGTGCGAAGCGAGCTGCTTGCGGCAGGCGATGCCCCGACCGCCTTGGTGGCCGCGTGACTCGGAGAATGTTGGACACATTTGGGGCCGTCGGAATTCTCAAGGTCTCTTTGTGGCGTTTCCGCCGATTCGTCACGACCGTGTGTGCTTTGATGTCAAGAAGGTCTGTGGCCTCCAGGCCACTTTGAACCCCTCTCGTAAGCAAGAGGCAGGGGCCTGCGAAAGCTCCCTCGCCAAGAAAAAAAATCAGTTGTGGAGAAGAAAGGACCTAGGAAGGCCCCGAGAAGCGCGTCAGGCCACAACTGAAGTCAGGTTTTCTATTGCAGGCCCGCTCGGATGGACTGAAGGTTTCTACTCGTTAGGGCCCGAAATTTAAAAAACCAGGCCTGATGCCACCAACTGCGAATCAGCAAGGTTCAAGAAAATGGATAGCCAATTGGCTATGACGGGCGTGCGTGTCCCAGACATGACTCTGAGCTG
Organism: Symbiodinium sp. clade A Y106; assembly: GCA_003297005.1. Taxonomy (NCBI): domain Eukaryota; class Dinophyceae; order Suessiales; family Symbiodiniaceae; genus Symbiodinium; species Symbiodinium sp. clade A. Next base: position 27,690 of record BGNK01002427.1, read on the forward strand.
CAGTCCTGGCATCTTGCTGTAACCGAGGCGTGGAACAGCGGCTGCACGGCCACTGTGGCATTAGTGATCCAGCAGGCCAACTTGTACTGCAATGCGTCGGGCTTCTCAATGAGCAGCGGATGTAACTTTATGTTCGCATGTACCTCGAATTGCAGGGTCTTAACCGTGTTGCACACGTCGCCAATGTCGGAGACTCCAGAGCAGAACCTTGGCTGCACTAGATGTGCCAAGCGCCATAGTCGTCAGTGATAAGATCCACGACTGCTTCGATGTATTCCTTACGAGTAGTTGGCACTGCCAGTAAGTAAAGACTCAGCTTCTGAAACAAACAAGTAGTTGTGAATGCTGTTGTGGCATGCGACTTGTGTGGTGGCGACCCCATCAGGTTCTCGTCTCGCCCACGGGCGACAGTCGGCGGGCCACCTTCCCAGCATGATGATAGTTTCTGTGCCAATGCTGCCGCTGATGATGATGATGATGATGATGCCGATGATGATGGTGATGATGATGATGACGATGCTGATGAAGCAGTTTGTCGGCTTTCGGCGGCATGCTGGACAGCTAGCTACAGCAGCAGGTCTCCAGAGATCATCGTGCAAGCGATCCTGACGAGGCAACGAAGTAAAAGCTCAACCGCAGCACCTTCGTAATCCCTTCGAAGACGCTCCATGCCTTTGTCTTCTCTGCCAGGCCCGGCGTGTCTCCGAGGACTGGAATCCGGGAAGCTGGTGTCAAGAGCTCTGAGCGAAATGCCAAGCCCAAGCCGGCGAAGGAGGGCGGCTTCGTTCGATTCGGCCGAGTTGGTGGTGCCCTGAGCGTCTCCCGATCGCTGGGGGACCACAACTTGAAGGCGCCGGTCCAGTAGCACGGCTCTCCAGACAATTTTCTCGTCAGCATGCGGCGATGGTGCTGAGGATTTGATTTATCGAAATATAAAAAGCACTTGAGATGATAAAGCGAGCTTCACCACGGGCGAACCCGTGCCAGAATGGCATGTGCGGATTGGTCTAGCTGGTGAAGGGCCAGCATCATGAGCAGTGCTCCCTCTTGGTTTCTCGTTTCAATGCGCTTGACTACCACTGGCTCGCATCTGGTTGGTATCTTGACAGGGTCGGACTTGCATGCCTGAGGGGGAAGGGCCAGCACCATGAGCATCATCGCCTCTTCGTTTCTCCTGTCGCGGCGCTCGATCTGCGCCTTGGTGAGTCGGTGCGGCCCTGGGGGTTTAAGGGCTTCGCACGGATCGCAGGGTGCCGGCGTGAGCTGCGTCCCAGACGTCTTCAGCTTCCCAGTGAACGTTGCCGTCTCAGATGCCAGGGGGGGATGAAAGGTGAAAGGTTCAGGGCCGCCCGGAGCTTTCCTTTGATCGGAGCATCGGATGCAGGACGGGGAAGCCTTGTTGGTTGCTTCTGCGCGGCACCCAGTCATCGCAGTGTGAGTAGTGTGCAAAGACACAAATTTCAGTGTTTGTTTGCAGCTTACGGCACAGCGGCACATAGGCGTTCGTTGCCCAGTTACGGCGGTTTCGAGGATGGGTTTTGGGATGCGCTGAGCGATGATGATGCTGGCGAGGCGTGCAGTGCAGTCGGTGCATTCATGTATGATTTCCATGAGATTCCCGGATGCAGAGTCCTTCGAGAATGAATTGTCTGAGACATCGCTGCGATCTAAACAACATCTCGTGTCGGTTCGCCGAGTCAAGCTGAAGGCTCAGATAACGTTATCGGAGATCCTTTAGCGCGCCCAGAATTGTTTGACAACGTTTTTTAAGCTTTAGCCTGGCAGTGTACTGCTCGAGTCATCAAGTGGCCCGGGCCCCACTCCACATCCCCAGAGAGGCCCGCCGTCGAAGGCGGGTTTTCTGGCTGACAATCTAAAATCCACTGCTGACTAGATTCCTAGATCTTGGCATGATGCAAGTGCATTCGAATCTGCAATCAAATGATGCAGACAATGTGTCACCATGCAATATACTTGCGACAGTGAAGCAAAGCTGCCACATCCAGATCCGGCTCATAATGGCAAGCGGAGACTGCGGGAGTGATGGGCAACACGCATCGCCCACCCGGGTCCACCCTTTGTGTGCCACTCCTGAGGGATCTGGTTTTAGACAAGCGGGGTGAGTTCTTTACACTGGTTTCGAGTCCAGAATCCGGCTGGATGAAACCTGTTTTGGCACAGAAGCGCTTCTTCTGGTGCAGGCTCTGGTTGGCGTCGTGAAGGCAGCCGTGGCGAGCGGCCAGGCCGGACTTTGGCACATGGTTTTGGCGTTGGTGAGCTCGGTGGCTTTGCAAAATGGTAACTTCCAGCAGGTTTGGTAGACATGCCTGTAGTGTCGTGGTGTGATGAACGCTTGTGACAGCTGCTCACGGTTGGCAGTTGCCCACATTGCCCATCTAGCTGTAGGTCTGCTCACACATCAGTTCATGTGCTCCTGCATCGAATCTTGCCTCTTTGACAGTAGCCGTAGCGGATGGTCAAAGCTGTGTTTGACCAAAGCCAAGTCTTTAGATCAGCGCCCTGCTCTTTGGTGGTCGTGAAAGGTACCCCACATGTACGACTTGCCCAGAGCGAGCAACACATGACATGCAAAAGTAGTTGTCCAGTTGCCTTGTCTCCTTTGCACCATGGTGGGGCATGGGTGGGCCGCGGCATCCAGTTCTGGCAGTTCGGCTGCTTTGGATTTTCGCAAACGTTACGAGCACTGCATTACTGCATTGCGGGGTCGAAGAGCTTGTTTGGCTTGGACCGAGGATCTGGACAGCAGCCTGTCATGAAAGCGACATTGCGAACACATGCTCCTGTCCACGCCACGACGTGGTGTTACTGTAGTTTACTATCAGGCATTTGCGGTTGCCACTCAGGACCTCCTTTCTGTTCGGATGGTTGTGGAAAGATCCAAACTCGGACTTATCTCCTGAGGCGAGGGTACGCTGCGAAGTGTATAAGGCCTACGCTTCTGCGCAAAGCTTCAGGCCCTCCTCCAACGCCTGCATCCAAAGCTGCGCGAAGAGATAGTCAAGAGGCCTGACGGGTTGTGTGAAATTTGTATGACAATTTCTGAAGAGCCTCGCGAGCAGGCCCCGCTTGAAGAAATCATTCGAAGATGATGTCAGAGCGGTCTTCAAAGCCTACAAGAATCAAGCATCGCTCGAGGAGTTTAGAGAATTGGTGGACGGGAAGCTCGGCTGTGTTAACTCCCAAGCCCTTTGACGGAGCTTGCGATGTTTCTTCGTAATTGCTTGTACTTGGAAGTGGCAGTGGCTCTTAGGAACATTTCCGACCTCAACCATCGGATCGAGGCCGAAGGGCCTCGACATATGCCACTCTCCAGAAAAGAGATTATGTATAAGAAGAGTGCAATGCCCAAACAGTCTTTGAATCAAGGCGAGCGTTGATGAAGCACGCCAAAGAGTATTCACAGCAAGCTCCCGAGTGCTTGTGTTACAAACAGCAGTTGTCCCTGGGAGACGTGGATGCCGATCTTTGCCGCGTGTGACCAGGTACCATGGCATCGCCCATCCTCTGCTCTTCGCCCCACGAGCTGCATGCTGCAGCTGGGTGCTGCCAATCCCATTCCGAGGCCTCTCGCAGCATGTCGCTTTCTTTGCTCGCTCGCCTTGCAGACCAACCGGTCAGAGCTGCGTGGGCGAGCATTGAGCAGGCTGCAGCGAAGCGGCCGCACTGAGATACCGGAATCGGGATGGATGGCGCTTCCTGTGACGTTGATGTGGAGAGAGCATCTTCGTTGTGGCATCGATGCTGAAGTAGTGCCAGTAAAATGCTGGCCGCCAAAGAGCAGCTCATTTGCCCGTGTGCACGTTGTAGAGAAGAATAAGCGAGGCGAAGCAAAGACCTCCATCATGTTGCGCTGTAGAGCGCAGTTGCCTGCGTGGACCCGCGACTGACCGGTACATGCCTTGGCGGCCGCAGCCAGGAGAAAGGGGTTGTTATGCTGCATGTTGCAATGTGGAGAGCCTGCCGTGTCTTTTGGGACATGTCTGTCATACTAGTAGCTTCAGTTTGCAAACTATGGTGTGCTCAGCAGCAATCATTCATGCAATCGGCAAGTTCAACTTTGACTCGGGAGTTTGGAAAGGCCCAGCCTAACTGCCTAGCCTAGTGAGCACAGCATTTGGCAGGCTGTGACTGAGTACTTGCGGGAAAACACCGCCAAGTTTCTGGTCCGAAGCGCGAAGGCCGGACAAGACAACAAGGCTCAGGCTCCGATAAAGCCGAGAGGCCTAAGGCTCAGACCTTAAGCCTTAAGCTGTAAAAGCAGGCATGCAGCTCTGCGCTAGGGAAGTATCCTCTGTCAACGACACCTTTCTTGCTAAGCCGGATTCCTCAGTCTTCCAAGTCCGTCGTCGTACGCGGGGGAGAACGTACGGGGGTACATCGTGTCGACTCCTCACCTGCTCGAGGAGCGCGGATCTCGGGACAACATCCTTGTGGTTGCCATCTTCTTTTAATATTCTCGGGCAGGGCGATGGATCACCATGAACGACCCATCACACTGCTTCTGCTTCAGCAGCCTAGAGACGAGAGTTGGCAGATTCCACCACGCCCTGTGTTTCAAGGATGACACCAAATCAGAATGACATTCCAATGTGGGCCGGATATGGAAGCAGAGTACAGCAGGCACGGTTCAGTCACGGCATCTCACGTCAATTGCTAATATAAAAACAATTACGGAATATAAGTACGATAGAAATAGTCTTACATAGTCTTACATGGCAACATATGTCTAGTTAAAACAACGTAACGAACAGGATTACCCGGACCACTGCATGCACAAGGCTCAGTTCCCGAAGGGCAACTGTGCAAATCTGTAGATTACGAATGTCTCAGTGGAGAAGTGCTTGAAAAGCGCCGAACTGGGATTGTAGCTCGGTACATGTCACTGAATCAATTGCAGTGGCGTGGTTGTCAGGTTGCGGATGTCCCTGACTCAATGCCTTCCAGCTGGCAGTCGTCACAGAAGTATCGCCAAGAGTCACCTCCATCATTGGACTCTTCAACTACATTACAGGTACTTGCTTAAGTCGTGCCTTGTTTGTTTGATTGCTTGCAAGCCTTCGGGGAAAAGATTCTTGGAAGTCGTGCCTTTCAAGCCCCTACATGGTGATTCGCCCCATCCCACATACAGACCTAAAGACCTCGATGTTCTATGTATGGCTGCGTTTAGATGGGGTTTGCGCTGTGGCGGGTGGAGGACCCGAACGTTCAAGCGGTGTGTCGTGCTTGCGTTCAGATGGTGTTTCACTTCCCTTGTTCGCAGCGGCCACTCGATGCCAGTACTCTGGAATGTGAAAGGCGATGTGATGAGTACTTTCCCAGCGTCTACTTGGACTAACTTTTGGCCAAGACGGTACGGTCAGCGTCTAGTTGGGGATTCGTGGCCGGTTTAGAACTTGGCACTGGCTGCGAATGATGTTTTGCACAAGTTTTACTGGGTACGAATCCCTGTAGTACATGGGGTTTGTTCGGATCCGATGCAATGTCTTGCTAAATCTCCAAAAGTTGATCCGATGGAATATCTCTCTGGCCGGTTCGTGCTGCAACGGGTTGACGCCTTTGCGGTGCTAAGCTTTGGGGTCTACGTAGNTATCTCTCTGGCCGGTTCGTGCTGCAACGGGTTGACGCCTTTGCGGTGCTAAGCTTTGGGGTCTACGTAGTCGTCTACTTGCTGGTGAAATTATTTGTAGATGGTGTCCCTGCACGATGCGACGATCAAACGCTTGTCATGGACTTCAGTCTTCGGTGGGCTTCGGGCCACATATGAGGGGTCCGGCTTCCACGCGGCTTACGCGAACCTTACGCGGTGCTTACGCGGATGCANCATGGACTTCAGTCTTCGGTGGGCTTCGGGCCACATATGAGGGGTCCGGCTTCCACGCGGCTTACGCGAACCTTACGCGGTGCTTACGCGGATGCACCATTATACAACACAAAATTTGGGGGTAGTAGTAGCAGTAGTAATAGTAGTCGTCGTAGTAGTAGTAGTCGTAGTAGTAGTAGTAGTAGTAGTAGCAGCAGTAGTAGTAGTATGTAGTAGTCGTACTAGTAGTAGTAGCAGCAGTAGTAGTAGTAGTAGGAGATATCGGAGGCAGCGACAAAAGCAATTCTTGAAAATGTTTCTGTCATTGACACGGGCGAATGCACAGCATACCATGCGGGAATGGATATTCCGTTGGCTTGGAAGTATATGTCGTTCGGAGTTTCTGGACAGCGTCTACATGGGGATTACTGTTGTTGACACACACGCAGATCATGCTTCGGGGACTAGTATAACCAACATCCAATGCACGACCTTCGGGGGGCTGTGCTGCAATCGCGGTTGGTGTCCACCTAAAACCATGCGTTCACTTGGGGCTTCACTGCCAAATGTGCTTGCTGTCTGTATCTATTTAGGATTTATCACCAGAGAAGGGCTTGATTTAGTCCATTGTTTCGGGTATATTTCGAATCCGTTGCACATGCGTTTAGATGGGGGAAGAGTGAAAGGCATGACTTAGGCGTGACTTTCGTTATGCTGCGTTTAGATGGGGGAAAGCCGCCAGGCATGACATGGGCGTGACATAAGCGTTTGCCTGTACCTACTAAAACTACATGTTGTGTTTTCTAAGACGTGTGCGAAGCTCACTGCTCGTCTCGCCGCACAGCCAGGGCCAGAAAGTGCACCTGGAGCTTGTCGGTAGAGCGGCTTTCTGCGGATGCGAGCATGCATTTCAGCACGACGCAGCGAAGCGTGTGACATTCAATTTCACAGTCATGAGGCGCGGCTAAGCAGGGCCGAAACAGCATCTTTAACAAATTTCAGCCCCACGACATGCAATTCATGTTCGCCTGCTTTGGAATCTCTCGACAGCTTTGGATGGAAGTTCATGGGAGGTTGCTGCGGCATGCCGCATTCGTTTCCTAGCGCGTTGCACAGACAGCTGGTCAACGTGATGGATGTATCAGAGCCAACCGTGCCCGGAAAAAGATTCGACTTTGCGATTCCCTTTCGCCTCAGCTCAGCTCTCCAGTCTCAAGTCGGTGAAGCAGTCTCGTGTGAGTCGATTTAGTAGCCGTGTTCTAGCTGCCCCGATGCAGGAAACACAGCCGGGCGCCTTTTCGATGCCATGGTAAGAGGGCCTCTCGGCCGAACTTTTTTGTCGTGGCAGTTGTCCAGCTGCTTACATTGATGTATTAGGTGCATTCCGGTTCTGATGTTCCATCCGGACTCCTATCCAGCCTTGGGCCCAGAATTGCATGATACCTTTTCTCTCTCGCTTCAATGCGCTGTATGAATCTCATGTGGCGCAGTGCATGCTACCGTATACTTTTTAAGCAATGATGCACAAGATGATGTGATGTCTCATGGCGTCATTGCTTACCTCTTGTGCCACTCACCCCAGACCCAGGCTGTGGGTCCAGAGTCTGTCCGTCCTTGTCCTTAGTGCCCTGATCCTCAAGTTGTCAAGTGTGCCTCTGTCCCGAATCCTGAGCCATAGTTGGAGGAATCTGAAAAGCCTTTTGCCTCCAACCTCAAGGCAGCAGGACCCATGACATGTGACAACATGTAGTGGCCCAGAAGAGCCAGGCCTCTGAGAAGCGCCTTCTAGCAGCTGCTGATTGTCCAGACCGTGCAAGTTTTCCCCTGCAAGTTGTGCTGGATCTTGAGGATGGCTGTTTATCCCTCACTGTCTCTTGAAGGTGCTTCCGTTCGTGGCATGGATACCGTGGAACGAGTTTGCGATGGCACCTGCCTCAGACTGTGTGCCCTGTGCGCAGGCAACCTGCCATAAATAGCCTTCACTATTCAAAACCTGAATCTGTGCATCTCAGAGCTGGTCCTATGTAGGGAGCAAGTATTGAAAGAATCGACTTCGGCATCACGTGCAAGACATGGCACTACTTCATGACTTCATGACAGCTCTGGCTAAACAATGAACAGACATGTTGCTCCATGGATGTCTGTTTGGACTCGGATGGTGTAGCTTGACCATGACTTGCCGTTTGTGGATCGCGACTGCGTGTACGTGTTGCGTGTTGCATCCAAGCAAACAGAATCGATGCGAGCCGGACAGGGTATGCGAAGGCACTGAGGGGCAGGCTGCACAGGCACAGTAGCCGAACAAGAGGAGTCACGTGAACATAGATGCCCACCTGCTGTGCTTCGAAAAAAGACACATCCCTAAAGCTCTCTAGAATGATGCTCCTCTCCGTCTTGAGATCATCTGGAGGGCGCCCAGGCAAAGAAAGCAGGCAGGAAGTTGCCGGCTCCTTGTCTTTCAGCGTAGCATATACTGCATCCCCTCTTGAGATGACACCATGGTGGGATGGGATGGGAGAGGGAGGGCTTAGCCGAGAAGGAAGAACACGAGCCATGAGCTATGTCGTCTCTTTCACACCCAGCTAGAACCTTCCTCCTGCGTTGGGGCGCCTTTCGTGGCAGTCGCGCCATGATCCGGAAACTGCTGACGGTGCTAGCAGCGAAGCGTGCAATCTGTAAGAGTAACTCCTGTGCACGTCGGCTGAGGTCTTCTCCATAGAGAGCGAGGTCTCGAGTCTGAGTCGGCTCGTTGCTCGGGATTTCGGGGGCGAAGCGGAAGCGCATCCAGGATGATGCGGCCACAGCGCTCCGTTCGCTCCTCGCAACTTCCGAAGAAGACCGGCAGATGCGGCGGAAGAGGACAGACTTACAGTCGTAACCCCATGGCTGTTGCTGTTCTGCAGAGGACTCTTCAGTATGCACCAATGATTTCTTTGGCGCTGCAGAACTGTCCGGCGCAGGCAGATGCAGAATGATGCAATGCCAGAGAGCGATACACTCCTAAGAGCAGTACATGGTTACTCCCTGGGCCAGATCACCGGCGCCTTGGACCTGGTGTCAAAGGAGCTGGAGGAGAAGGCACTCGCGGCGAGTGCTTATGGAGGCACTCGCGACTTGTTGGCAGCCCAAGAAAGGTCGGCCTTCTGAACTCGGCCTTAGCAGGCTCTGGACTGTGGGCATGTTTCCGTCATGTCGCCCATTGGCCCATGCTCGGGAGACGGTCCTCTCTTGTTTTATTGACCTCCTTGTGTTTTGCTTGGGAGGTCTCCGCATCGCAGCTCCACCGGCAGACGAGTGGCTCGCTCAGCTTGCGCTGAAGAATGGTGCACTCGACAACGAGTCAGTACTCGGAGAGCGGTGAGTCGACGGTAAAGCTCGTTCTCTGACCGGTGCAACTCAGGAGCCACTGGCTTCGCTGGGGGCCATCGCATGCTTGACTCCAGCATGCAAGGACGCAAGTGGATTTGGATGATTTGCAAGCCAGGCTACGGGTCACAGCACTTCTGCACGAACGCAGCAGTCAACCACTTGAGACTAAAGGTTTTCACTTCTATGGTTCTGGCAAGGACGGTCGGTACTTGACCTGTGCAAGCAGCTAGCTCTTCGTGGAGCCAGGCAGGACCCATGCTGCGTTCTAGATTCTATGGACTCCATGGACAAATCAAATCGACATGCAGCAAGAATCGCTGCTGGTCGGTACAACCAGAGATGCCAGATGATGCCAGGCTGAATGTCTACACCGCATGAGCCATCCTGCAGATTAGCCGGTCCTTTTCTCAGATGATAGCCGAGACGCATTGAAAGGCATCGACGAGCATGATCCTTCTCGGCTTGGGGTCGGAGATTCGAAGTCGAGTGTTAGGAGTAGATTAACGTAGTGTCCGGCTTGTCTCGCGCATTTCCTGGCTTGTCCGATCCAAAACTTGCCTGTTACGCGCGTGCTGAAGAAGGGGTTCGGAGAAAAGTCTCCGACCGGAAGAGCAAGCGGGAGGCGAAATTGATGGCTAGCACACGAGAACAAGATTTGGGTGAAGGCGAAATGCCCGGCGACCGGCAAAAACCCTGCCAACTTCGGTGATTGACGGGCCACACGAAGGATTAGCTCCAAGAGAAAAACACCAGAAATCGGGAGCTTGGCAAAGCTTGGCGTAGTGGTTGTAAGTGGCTACTTGCGCAAGATGCGTAGTGAAGCCTTCCACGAATTCATTTGTTGCTGGCCTCTTCCTCGCCTGATGTCGTTACTACCCAAGCTAGCCTCAACCACCCATTATGTCTCGCTGCTTTCCTCGTGCTGCGAGGCGCACGAAGCTGAACATGGTGTCAGCCTGAGCCGGTCCATCACGTAACAACAAGCCTCGACAAGCCAATGGCGTCGCATACGAGCAAGATCTCAGCATGGTGTCTTCAGCATATGGGGGTGCCGCGCTCCATCACAGGTCTTTCTACTCCAAGCTGCCTGGTTCTTGCCGCCCGGGTCGGCAGCGATGCGGCGACCAAGGTCATGCCAGTCATGCCCTCAATGTGTGGGTGTTGAAGGCGCATACTTTGATGGCCTGAGTCGCAAGTGCCAGGGCCATGTGGTTGTCCCAGACTTCGCCGCAATCTGTGCACCATGAAATGCTTACCCAGCGGACTACTACCTCAGATATATTCAGACGAAAGACACACGTCAGGCCCAGAAGCGCGGTTTGTTTCGTTTCGTGGTCAGCCGCTGTACATGCAGTCAAGCAGCAGATGGTCCGAAGCACGAGTGTGTAGACTGCAGGAGCTGTCGTTGTTATTTGGAGCTTCCGCTGCTTCGGCGAACTCTTCGAGCAGTCTTGGTGACCGAGGCTGGTTCCCCCGACGAGGCCACGTCTCGTTACGCTATGTGCGGTAAGCGAGAAGCCAGAGCTGCAAGACGTCCAACAGTAGCAGCAAACTACTTACGAGCTCTGTGTTTCAGCAGGCACATGTTCACATGAATGCTTGCTTAGTCTATGTATTAATTTCAATCAGTGTATATACATGAACTATAGTTTCGTTCATACTGTCTCATTCGGACTCGATTTATCTTAGTTATATACTGAGCAAAAAGTGGGAGGAGGGGGAGGGAGGCTGGCAATCACAAGCAAGCAGGGGGTGCGGAGGAACGGCAGCTGCGGCCAGAAAGGGGAAGAAGGAAAGGGACGGCAGGGCTTTCTTTCGGAAAGACAGCGGCAGGGTGGGAAGCGACGGGGGGAGAGGGGGNGGGGGGGGGTGGAGGGGTCGCAGATAGAAGAGGAGGATTAGGTGGAGGGTACCTAGCTTAAGCCCCAAGACGCAAAGAGGCCTGTGGCCTCGAACTAGCACAAATCCAGAGTGGTCTCAAATTGGCCATTTTCTTTAGGGTTTCAGCTTGGCAGTTGGGGGCTTGCTTTCGGACTTGATGGCGGTGGCTTGAAAGCCTCAAACCCCAAAGCTCTGTTGGTGTTCTGAGATTGCGTCGACCAGCTGGGAGCAAGCGTGCTGGCGCAGCCGAGGGGTGTAGCAGGACGTCGCTCAAGCACGCAATGCCTTAAAGAGAGAAGAAGTCTTAACAGATCTATAAACTTCCGATGAGCGAGTGTTGTCGTTGCGAGATCTCGCACTGGATTCACAGGAGTGGTGACGATGGTGGGCTCATAGCTGCCTCCGTCCATGTGCATGCGTGAAGACCAAGACGGCCGCCACTCGCCTTGCAAACCAATTCATTCTGTCTATGTCCAGATCAAGACTTCCGATGATGTCCGATTTGACGTTTGCCTCTGTTGAACGTGTCGTTGGACATTCATTTCTGGCTCAAGGGTCTTGAATCAAGGCCCTGGCAGATGCTGCCATTGTGCTACGCCTGTCCGTTGCTTTCCAAGACGTCCCAGGTGGTTGCGGCGCAGCCATGTGGCTGGTTGGTGTGGGTTTAGTGCTGGCTGGCCTTGTGGTGGGTACTTGCGGAATGCATTTGATCCGCACATCTGAGCTCAAGAACCAGTCAGGACACATCACCGAAGGCTAGCATGCCATGGCAAAATCAGGGCTGGGGGCACGAGCTGCTAGGGCACGGGGTTCGCACTCAGTTCATGTGGACTGTGTGTTGTAGCTGTGGCCTTTCACAACTTCTGCCGATGATTGGCATCAGGCAAACTCTGCTTCGCTGCTGGGATGTTACTGAACATGCTCCTCGGACCAGCTCTTGATATATCGGGTTACGCCTTTGCACCAGCCTCGGTGATCGCGCCGTTCACCGGCTTGAACATCATAATCAGCGCAATGCCGCTTGGCTATTCTCAGCGTAACTGTAGCTGCCCTTCCCGCAGTATGTTTCGAAACTCAGTCCAGGGACAGCCGAACCGTACTCCTTTGCGCAAGTTCCCCAAAACAGCTTGAGTCAGGATTGCACCGCTCACGCTCGGCGAACAGCTGACGCGCTTTCGTTACATCGGAATCATGGTCGTGTTTGTGAGCGCAACTGTGTCCGTCTTCTTCAAAGACACGCGCACGGAGCACTGGACGCTGGAGCGAAGTGAGGATGTCTTACTTCGATGGCGAAGTCTGGCGTACGTTCTGGTGCTCACTGTGTGGCTAATGATAAATGTGCGAGCGCTTGCACACTATCCACAAGGCTCCGTAATCCGGGGCTTCTCACTCGGGGCGATCTCTGGATCGCTCGCCGGCAATATGTGGTGCACCCGCACCTTGGAGCCAAGATAGCAGAGCTCGTAGCCTCCCCAAGACTAGGATCTTAACACCACCGTGGGATAAAGGGAGAGTGATGAAGGAAAGAGAGAAAGCCTCCACAGCAGTTCAGGTTTGGTTGCAGTCTTTGCCAGAGAGTGTTTCATGGGCACCTGTGCCCAAACTTGGAGCAACTGGCTCCCGTGGGCAATTGGTGCTGGAGCCCTCTTCTTCGCCATTGCCAGCGTGCCATACATGGCAAGAGGCATGCGGCACTATGACGCCTTATTCATGGTCACAGTCTTCCAAGGCTCGAGCATCCTGTTAAACAGTTTGTCCGCCGTGATCCTGTTACAGGAAATGGATGGGGAACCCTGGTGGAAACTCGCCGGGTACTTCTCATGCATCGGGGGCATGATCGTGGGGCTGTTGGTACTGACCAGTGGCGAGGAAGACCCTTTCAAAACTTCCCACGGCAACAGCCAGTTGTCGCCCTTGCCATCGCCCCGCATGTCCCCAGTTGAAGATGTCGAGGACACCGCCAGCCTTATCAGCAGCGACTCGGAGCCTCCGGCAATCTTGCAGTTCGTGCATGCAAGGGCAAAGACCCTTTTCAGTTACGTAGCGACCGGAGCGGAAATGCCTCATGACCACATTGACTCGATGGTTTGAAAAAAAGCGCGATCTGGCCTGCTGTGCACTCTATGAAAAACTCCGTGCAAGCTAGAACCTCCACGTAAGCAATGAGAGTACGGTGCTGGAAGTGCATCTGCCTGAGTTCCGCAAGCCATTGACCTGAAAACTCAAGGAGCCTGCCGATGCTAGCCGACGCCTCGGCGAGCGCAACGGCGGTGCGAAGAGCAGCAGCATTTGTGCTTTGGCGACGGGGAAATGCACCCTGCCTGATACATGGCTTGAATGTTACAACATTACAAATCAGGGCAGGGTTTTGGGTCGTAAACCAGTGCGGTCGGGAATAACTACAAGTATCTGCCCTCCTGACCACACGGAAGAGTGCTGACAGTTCTGCCTGTGACGGGTGGGGTGGGCTACGACCGCTCTTTTCATTCCAGCGAAACCGATCGCTCGTATGAATGCTGATAACGACAACACGACGAATGCTGGCGGATAGCATTCCTCGATATGAATCACTAAGATGAGCATCTTCAACACTATCGCTAGTTGGAAAGGGATTCATTGTTTTATCGATATCACATTAGTAAGTATTATGACGTCATAAATTTACATGCATTGAGTTTGGCAGGCTTGGGTGTGCATGCATCATTTTTGAGGAACCTTGTACCTGTTTGAAAATTTGGCTTAAGCTGCAGCTAGAGCCAAACCGGCAAGCTGGTACTTTCGTTTCTGGTTCTGGGGTGGGACCCCAGTATATCATGAGCGCTACTCATGAGGTTGCTGAGGACTTGTGTGTGGTGCACACGAGCCAGCCTATATTGTCGGCTGAGAACCTGGTCGACTTCCAGCGTTTCATGGGTGAGCTCGACCGGGCGGGCCGGGAGAGCCAGTTTTGGCAGATGTGGGGAGCCGTCTGGGAAGTCTCGCATTTGCCGGTTCCAGACGAAGTTCTCACACACCTTTCCCTCAATGGTCGCCAGGTACCTTTGCGCCGCTTCGTTTGCGTGGCGCCCGAGTGCAGACGGTGCAACCAAGGAGTGGGTGGTTTCCAGTTCCCTTTCTTGGGACCTTGGAGCCGNCGCCGCTTCGTTTGCGTGGCGCCCGAGTGCAGACGGTGCAACCAAGGAGTGGGTGGTTTCCAGTTCCCTTTCTTGGGACCTTGGAGCCGGGAGCTGGTCTGCCCGGATCTCGGGCTCAGCGGCTATGAGGCTCGGAGGGCGCTTGCCACTTGCAGGACCGTCATGCCCCAGGAGCAGCGTCTTCAGCGATCCTCCGGCCTCCTGCTCACGGACTTTATTCCCCCGCCCATCTGGAGAGTTGTTTTCGCAGCCGAGCTTAATAGCCTCCGTGACCGAGCAGTGCTCGCCGCCTGTCGCGGTTGGCAGCAAGGCGAGCTCCTTTGGAAGGACCCCCTGGTTGATGTGCCTGAGGCTGAGGCCGTTTTCTTGGACCCGGTCGACCGCTCCCAGCGAGCACTGGCGGCTTGGGTCTTGCATGTCGTTGCTGCACCACCCGAGGTTGCTATGCCACATGCTTGCGTCTTCTGCGGCACACTCTTGGAGGTCGGGGCAGCCGCAGGTGCATGCCGGAGGTGCAGGGCGCGCGCCGCCAGATTGGAGCGCCTGGTCAGCGAGAGCTCTAGTGACTCCTGAGGGACAGGGTGTCGCGAACCCGTGGGTGGAGCGAGGTACGCTCTGCCCCGGGGGAGGGCGGGAACCTCGCTTGCTATGTTTCTATAAGCTGGGGGATGGGAGGCAGCAGGTGGTGACCCTGTATTATAAGCCTGGTTCTTCAGTGAGGCGTTCGAGCGGGAGCGGACTTCCTGGTACGGGCTCTCCATTCAGGACCCCGGGCCGTGCTGGTGTTCGAGAGCAGTCCTTTTGTCGAGTGCGGGGCAGCAGTTGGGGATGTCATGTTAGCATTGGGCTCCAGCTTTGGGCGGTGGGGCTCGCATTGGTGATCATGCCCGGCGACTTGGGTGTGTATGCTGCGGAGTCGCTCTCGGCGGCTTCGGCGCCCGAGAGTGCATACACGGCGCTGGGTGAGATGTCCCGGCAGCGAGCTGGGCAATGGAGAGAGCAGCATGGCTTTCTCAGCGACGCCGACTTTGCATATGCTTTTCGCAGCTACGAAGACGCGATGGCACAAGCCGGTACCTTGGTGGCGGAGGAGTGGGCCGTGGTACGGTCCAGTGATACCTCAGGGCTGAATGGCGCAGTGGCTTCTGCCTTAGATGCGACGGACCCGGCGCCAAGGAACCCTGCACCGAAACGGGCCACTACCTTCATGATGCGGATGGCCAGTCGGGGCCGGGCGGTTCGCAAGCCCAAGGTCCCTGCAGCGGAGAAGCCGGAGACCGCAAGCCAGGACCAAGTGGAGGCTCTGACTGAGGCGTTGCACTGCCTTGAGTCCATGAAGCCACGCGGCCATCTCACGGTGGCGCTGGAGAAAGAGTGGCGTGCAGCGCTGCCGCGCAAGGCAGCAGCGAAGGTCCGCGAGGCGGAAGGAGCCACGGTCAGAAGCTTTGCTGACGTTTTCGGAGCTCCAGGTCCATATGGCGGATCGTGGTCGTCCCTTCCCACCGGACAGTGTGGACCTAGATGCTTTCCTCTTCGAGGGCACGGAGGCGCAGTCTCGGGCCCTGGCAGGGTTGAAGTGGTTGGCTAAGGCGGAGCAGCTCGACTACGATCTCTCAGCATACGACTTTAGGGGCCAGCCGCAGCGTGAAGCTCGTCAAGCTGCGGTCGCGGAGCCGCCTATGTTGGCCTTGCTGGAGCGGCAGATCGAGCAGCTCTACAACTCCAGGAACCCACAGTGGAGGGCTATGCTGCGCCTCTGGGCGTGTGGCTTTGGTGTGCTGCGGCTGGTCCACTTAAGTAGAGCTAGCCCTCGCAGGCTTTCCCGCTCCACTTTCCACTTCCACTGTGGCCCTGGGAAGCAAAAGGGGAACCGTCATGGCTTCGACTTCGCGATCCCGGTACACCTTATGTCGGGTTGGGACTGGGCGTCGCGATGGCTGGAGGACTGGCAAGACCTGCCGGCTTCGAAGCGAGCGACCTCGGGGCTGAACTTCTCCGAGCACGGCGTGCCGTACACCACGCCACAGACGGTGCGCATCGCCCAGGACCTCTTCACCCCGCTGCTTGGTGGGTCGGTGGCTGCCTTGACCTCCTACTCCTTCAGGCGTGTTGGGCCGACCGATGCGACGCTGGCCGGATGGACACCGCAGAACCAGCTGGCCTTGGGCGATTGGCAGGACAAGACGCGGGCAAAGGAGCAGGGCAACACCATGCCACTGAGGTACAGTGGGACGCGCTACACCACGTCGGTTCGGAGGAAGCACTTCTTGCTGACTGCAGTGGCAGGCCTTCTTAAGTACAACAGGTGGGACGAGATACCATCTAAGGTGCTAGAGGCTGCAGAGCGCGAGGGAGCACTGGGAATGGATCGTGCAGTGCAGCAGGACAACCACACCAAGTGGCAGGGCCAGATCGGTGATGATGAGATGGCACCCCGCTTTCGCTTGCCCTCTGTCGTTCCTCTCCCGGTGGCAGGGCACGCGATGATGCCGCGCCAGATGGGGGGCAAACGCCTTTCGGCAACGCTGAGGGACGGCGTGCTTCTCTGTGCAGCCTTCCAGTCGGGCAACTGTGCCCACGAGAGGTGACTCGTGTGCCGATGGGCGCCACAGGTGCGCCGTGCTCCTCCAATCAGGCCGCATATGTGGGGGGACGCATGGAGCGGGCGAGTGCCGTGTCAAGCGTCCAGGCCCCAGAGTCGCCGCCCCGCACTGGCACCAGAGCTAAAGCAGCTCCGGTCGGGCAAAAAAGGGGAAGGGCCAGCCAGAGGTGAAAGCCATGCCGAAGCCTAAGAAGATGCCCCGCGATGCGCAGCTCCCCCCTCTGAAGCGGATGAGGTTGGCACCCCGAGAGCCGGAGACGCCGCCACCAGGGCATGAAGAGACTGAGATTGTGCTCGTGGGGCCGGACCTTCCCCAAGGGCGTGGTGCCGAGATTCCGCAACCGAGAACCTTTCCGAGAAGGAGGCCTCAGGAGCCTTCGATGCCGCCACCGCGCGGAGCTGCTGCGAGCTCCTCAGGTTCTGGAGGGCGAGCCCGCCGCGACTGGGATGACGACCGTTCCCAGCGCCACCGGAACGCTTCGAGTGACGAAGCTGCGGTGTTGGAACGCCACTTTTCGACAGCATCGCCTCGATCAAGGGCAAGCGTGTTCAGCCTCCCACGCGGTTGTGGGAAGTCCCACGCGGTTGTGGGAAAGCGGGGAAGGTGGTGCACTCTGGCTGTCGGGCATGCCGACCGAGGAGAGCCTGGCTTCCTACCTCAGGTGCGATATCCAGCTGTGTTGGCTTACAGAGTCGCTTACCTCCCCAGGTGGGGCAGTTATTCCAGGTGCTCTCCAGATGCAGGTCGCCATCACCGATGCCAGGTCACGTGATCAGCAGTGCAGGGAGGCTTGGCCCGTGATTCGGCAGACCCTCATGAGTGGAGGCTCGGTGCTGGGACATTGTGTGGCAGGGCGCCACCGTGCGGCAGGAGGCCAGGCGCTCATCCTCTCCTTGATCACTGACTCGAGCTTCCAGGAGGCCCAGGCTACAGTAGGCCGCCTCCGCGAATGCCAGATCTACAAGCTTATGGAGCAGGGTTCGATCGCNGGAGGCCAGGCGCTCATCCTCTCCTTGATCACTGACTCGAGCTTCCAGGAGGCCCAGGCTACAGTAGGCCGCCTCCGCGAATGCCAGATCTACAAGCTTATGGAGCAGGGTTCGATCGCCCAGTGGATCAGGCATATGAGGAAGACGGCAGTGACGGGGATCCGCTGGCCTACCCCGACGGGCTATATCTTTACCGAGAGGTCTCAGATTCACCTGGACCTTGGCCGAGGCATCCCGCTCTGCCGCCACCGCCAAGGATCTGATGCTGGCCAGCGCCTCCGAGACTATACAAGGGTCGCGGACCTGCAGGAAGCCGAGGGGTACCAGAGAGCATTCTGTCGGCATTGCTTCCAGCGAGCTTCAGCCGTATTCCACCCAAAGTGAAGCGATCACGGTGGAAGATACCCGGAGTGACCGGGCACAAGGACGCGTTGACACTTCCGCGTCTGGCTTTTTGCCGGGGCCCTCGCAGGTGCCGAAGGTGCATCGTTCTTAGGGCTCCAGGGCAGGCACAGAGCCTGTCGTAGGGAGTGGGCTTGACCCTTCCGGCCGGCCGCCACCAGTGAAACAGCAGTGTGCAAGNCCCTCGCAGGTGCCGAAGGTGCATCGTTCTTAGGGCTCCAGGGCAGGCACAGAGCCTGTCGTAGGGAGTGGGCTTGACCCTTCCGGCCGGCCGCCACCAGTGAAACAGCAGTGTGCAAGTGCCAGGCTCGCAGAGTGTCTGCCCGGGGCCTCTGATGCATGTGCTTGTGAGTGTCTGCACCTCACTGGTAGCCTTTGTTTCTCTCTCTCTCCCTCCGCTCCTTATCGGTTCTGTTGCTTGATGTTGCCTCCCGTCCTGCAGGATCTGGCGCAGCTTTCCAGCTCTAGGCCGAGTCTGCCTTAGTGGGACCGAGCGGAGGGACCGCTCGTGTGGGTCAGCCATGGCCTCCTATAGTCTAGTGCCGAGGGACGGCGCAGACTTTCGTGCTACTTTGGAGTCCCTCCAGCTTAACTTTGATTTCTCCAATGATATCCTAGAGGCGCTGGTGAAGCAGAAGATCAAGAATCTGGAGGAGTTCCGCTANAGGGACGGCGCAGACTTTCGTGCTACTTTGGAGTCCCTCCAGCTTAACTTTGATTTCTCCAATGATATCCTAGAGGCGCTGGTGAAGCAGAAGATCAAGAATCTGGAGGAGTTCCGCTACTTCTTCGAGTCGGAGAGCGAGATAGGCCTGTGGGTTCAGAAGTTGAGTCTTGGAGAGCACCAGTCCTTGCAAACGGCCCGCCTCCGCCGTACGTGGGCGGCTGTAAAGGTGTACGCCGACGCAGGACGGGTTAAGGTTTCTGAGGCAGACCTGGATGATCTCCTTGATGAGACAGCCCTTCGAGACATGAAGCTGCAGTTCTGGAGGCGATGCAAGACTCGTTTCCCGCCTGAGCTCTACCCTTCCGACGCTACTCTTTCGCGTGTGACGCGAGAACTTAACAAGAGGATGCTGTGTGTGTGTTCAGTGTCTGGAAAGTGAAGAGCCTGCAATTTCAGTTGGTCAGCACCAGTAAGAAGCGCAAGCTAGGAGAGAATCTGTTCACCGAAGATCAAGAGTTGGACCTCCAGCACGGAGCACTGACCCTCAGGATGGAACTATCCAACGAGATCCTTCTTACAGCATACGCTTTGGCAGGAGTCCAGGCCGTGGCCGGCAGCCCTCCCGCAAACTCCGAGAACACTGTGGGGGCCGATACCACTCAGTTCGTGCAGGCCCCGCTGGAGGGGGAGGCGACCCCCTCCCTGGGGTCTCTTCAGGAATCGTCTCTGCTCACCCTCCGGTTATGGCGGATTTGTTTGCGGGGCCTCACGCGCCGCTATCTAAGGCTTTCCTCTTTTGTGGATGGCGGTGCCTGCCAGTGGATGTTAAGTTGGATGCTTCTCAT